>CAUYLG010012579.1:0-21304 GCA_963573385.1 Cacajao melanocephalus | reverse complement strand
TGATATGGTTTGGTTGTGTCCCCACCCAAATCTCAACTTGAACTGTATTTTCCAGAATTACCACATGTTGTGGGAGAGACCCAGGGGGAGGTAATTAAATCATGGGGTCAGTCTTTCCTGTGCTGTTCTCGTGACAGTGAGTAAGTCTCATGAGGTCTGATAGTTTTATCAGGGGTTTCTGCTTTTGCTTCTCCCTCATTTTCTCTTGCCACTGCCATGTAATAAGTGCCTTTCACCTCCTGCCATGATTCTGAGACCTCTCCAGCCAGGTGGAACTGTAAGTCCGATTAAACCCCTCTTTGTTCCCAGTTTCAGGTATGTCTTTATCAGCAGTGTGAAAATGAACTAATACATATGGAATTAGATTATTTAATAATTACTCATTTACTTTGAGTGGTGAGTCTTGAATAATCAAAACTGGTTTAAAATAAGGTCATGGCATTTTTAGTGTTAATCCTTTTTTTTACATGTTCTTTGAATGTAACTATTTAAAAATTGGCAATCTGTGTATTTATGAACCAGAACAGTCCATTCTCAAGTCCTGCCATGTAACAGGGAGTTCCCTGCATTCTTTTTATTGTTATGGCCCATAGGAGACCTGATGAGTAAATGGGATCCATCCTCAGACACATCTTAGCATTTGGATTCACACAGATTCTGAAATTCAGAATTAATACTTAATGTTAAATTCTGATATGGAAATATGTGCCCACTGAGAATTCTACTGGATTTGTTTATAGAAAATAAATATTAATTTTGTTAAACTGAGTGCATTTGCATTTCTTTCCCTAAATTACCACCAGCTTGCTTAACAAAAAACACACAGAGGCAAATAACCCTCAGTTAGTGACTTCTGTTTCCCCCAGAATGCTTTTCATAGACCCTTGTGTGTGTGTGCGTGCATGCGTGTGCATGTGTGTTTGTGCATGTGTATGCTATTTATACATATATATAAATTTTTTTTGTATCACTTTACAGTGTTACTTGAAATGAGGGAGCTCTTATTTATATATTTTTTGGCTAATTTTCATTGCACTGTCTGCATAGGTGACTGACTGCATAGGTGATCAGACAATTTGTCAAACACACACAAAATGCTATATAAGGCCAAGGCTTGAGTGGTTTGACTTATAAAGTAGAACAAGTCACTTTTACATTCAGATCATTAATTACGTAGACAGCAAAAGGAAAAGTAGCTGAAAGTACTCAGCTTCCTGAGGTCCTTCTCCCACACACTAGAAAGGCACAACAACGAAACAAAAAAGGCTGAACAACGGAAACACAACTTAAGGGATTCTCCTTTGCTAAGGAGCCAATTCTAAACTATAGTTTACTGGATTTATATCCTGCATCTCTGCTTTGAGGGAGGCAGGCCAAAATTCCTCATACCTCATCAGAACTGCTGAGGCAATGAGAAACTACCTTGTAACAGCCCCCAGAAGATTGAGGAAGGTGAGTGGGTCTCGGCAGCTCATCTCGAGCCTCCCCTGCCCTCATGTTCAGGGAGGAGTGTGAGACATTCACTGAAGACATAGGTGAGCCACAGCCCAAGCCTTTGCCTGCATGGCCCATGTGGACACATACCAGGCCACCAGGGCACCATGGTGGAGTCATCTCTTACACCATCCTTTTGAAGCAGCCATCTCCTACAATGATCAAGTGAGATAGATTATAGCAGGAGCTCTCACTCCATTTTGAAGACTCTGGCTTGTCTTGCTTGCCCAAATTTCTCATAGCTGCTTGAAACCTGTAGAGAAGTTTTCTTATGAGCAGATCTCAGTTACTAAGATAGCTTAGGTCCACTCGATCACTCCTTACACTTGCCTCCAAGAGGATGCTCAATGTATTAAGAAAGTAAAGCACTCTCTGAGTGCTTTGGTGCAGATTTTGCCGTACAAGGCTTTAGTTGGTGAGCACAGCCTAGTGGTTAAGAACTTAGACTCTGCAGTTGGATGGTTCTGCCATTTACTAGAAGGGTGAACTTGAGCCAGTTATTTAACCTCTGTAAGTCTCCATTCTCTCATCCCCAGAATGAAGATAACAGCACAAGAAACTTGTATGAAGTAGTGCAGGTAACATGCTCCAAATGGTATCTGAAACTGGGTAATACCCAATAAAGGTAGCCCTATATGTTACTGGGAAACTATTGGTGCTGAACTCTTTACTGAGCCCATGGGAGTGGGGAGAAAGACAAGGAAAAAAACCCCCAACATTGTAACTTACCATATAGTTGAATGAACTGAAAATGGACAGTCATACAATAGCCTACCGGTGAATATCAACTATGGTCTTTGCAAAGGAGAGGTCAGCAGTCATAAAATTCATCATTTGGTTGGACTGTGTTTAATTGTAGTTCTAAGTTGGCCCAGTAACTTGTGGAGAAAGGCAGAGAGCTGTGGGTCACTCTGTAAGGGCCACCACCAGAGTGCTGTCCACAAAATCTCTTTGTATAATGGTCTTGGCCAGGCATCGTTTGCTTACCTTCATTTTCCTTTCACAGTCCAGCCTGAGGAATGCCTGCAGAACCGGTTTGATCATTTTGACTGAAACAAGTGGTCATTTCATGTCCTATGGGATGCTTGCTGAGGACGTTAAACACAGGTGTGTGGGGATAGAGAGTGAAAGCACAGCCATTTTCTAATTAGGAGCCCCTTGGTTCCCTGAAATGCATTCACATGGAGTGAACCAGACGCTCCTGTCTGGAGCTCTGTGTTCAACTCAGGATCCAACTCTCAGTGGAAAATTAAAAACAAAGTCATTATTATATATTAGATTTATTAAAAATGCAATTATTACCAAGAGCCTGTGGGCATGTGTGGAAAATGCCGTAATTAAATTAAATTAAATTAAATCCAGCAGTTAGAAGTAACATTTTCCACTAAGGAGGAGGAGAAGGAAGAAAAAAAATAAGCCCATCAGGGAATTCCAAACCAGAAAAGTGCAAGAAGTGGCCAGGATTCTTCTAGGAGAAGGAAGATGTTATGTTATTATTATTATTATTGCTGCCCTGAGATAATGGAAAAGTAATATATAAATTTGGACTAGGTTGGAACTTTCCAGGCATTGGGAAATCATGTTTATTTGGAAGAAGGTGAATAACATTAAAACCAGAAATGGATGGCTACTATTATAGAGAGAAAGTTTATTTGTAGTGATTATCTAGAGTCATTATTCCAATAGTGACTATCAAGTCAGTGGGAAAGCAGTGCTCTTTCAATTTTGCCAAGGTCAGGGAAGGGTAAAATTGTCTGCTGGCAGTTGCAGCTGTCAGGCTTTGTTGCTAGAAGAATTGGGTCGTGTTCAGATGTTAGGTGATGGTTAAAGCTGGAGCTTTAGTCCTAGCTTTAAGACGAGCTAAGTTTCTTGTTTTCGTCCACATGTGGTAGAAGGAAGGCAGGAAAAAAGGCAGAGAGTTAATATGATGATCCTACATGTATCTACACTTAGTTGTTTTTTTTTCTTTTTTGAAATGTGTTGCTACAAAGAGTTGCATGGTCCCTGCAAAGGCCTCTAAGCACGTCTTCATGTGCCTTTGGAGGCAGAAGCTCTTTAATTGGTTGGATTGCTGGATTAGCACCTGTATCGCCGGATTGATTGGCCTCTTCTGCAAGATCAGCATTAGCTACAAGTGTGCTACTTTCTCAGCAATAAGGATAGTTCTGGGGTATGTTTAACAAATGAAGTGGCCTAGGAAGCTTGAGGGTGAGGTCAGAGCATAGCCACTACTTTGGGAATGGCAGTTTTCTAAAATGCATGGTCAGAGGAATTCACTGGCAGCAGCAACTGAAACAATGACTGTTCCTGTGTTTGGTGGCCATGGACTGTCTGGCTGCCAGAAATGTTCCACAAGTATCTGCTATCAAAAACTTTTATTTTTTCCCATACCTGGAAAATTTGTCATCCTTCTGGATTTTACGAAGGATGTATTTTTGCCCCCAACTGGCTTTTTCTGATTTAGTTGAACTTATTTGTCAATTTGAACATCAGATTTGATTGATCTGATTTATACTTTGTCAAATAGTCTCATTCATGTCAGTCAAAATGATTGAACCATTTGCTTGAAGGTGACTCTAGGTTGTCACCAAGCCACTTAGAGAGTTTGATGGAAAGCTCTGAGGTCCAGAAAGAATCCTATCCTCTGAATATGGCATTTTTGGGGCATTCTGCACAAGGACTGGTTTCACTTTGCTCAGGAAGGAAGCCTGTGAGGACTTTTAATGATTTTAGGAATTTTTTTTATATGGTGAATTCATCGATTACATTCTAAAACTCTTGAGGGATGAGGGAGATGGTAAATTCTGGCACCTAGACTGGCCAGCCTTGTAGTCAGTGAGGCTCTTTGGCTCTGGAGTCAGGCTAAGTTTGTCTCTGGCTATGAATAAAGACTTCTTCAGTTTATGTAAAAAGAGGTTTGCTCATCCCCTGAAACTTCCATAAGAAGGACTATGGAAATCAGAGCATTATTTAATATAATATGATTTAAACGCCACACACGCTCTATCCCTTTTACATGCGTAGAACTCAAGTGCCAATCACCGAGCCTTGAGCAGGTCTGCTTTTATTCTTGTGCAGGTTTTCACAGGGTATTACTGTCAGGGTGGGGTGGTCTGGCTGGTTACCATGATCTGAACCCCGGTTGCACAGTAAGATTTTGTTTTTTCTTGAATTCTAACCAAGTGGCAGAAGTCAAGTGTTGGAGTGCAAGGGGAATCAGATACTTAAAAATCATGTTTATCTGCTTGGATCAGATCTGCAAAACCACTCAAAAAGCCAACCACCAATTCCATCTGCCACATAGTGCAGGGAAAAGAACTGGTTTCACTTCTATAGAAAAACTATATTGTTTCAAGAGACTTTGGAAAATTGTAAACCATTCTCAGAAGTTTCTTGGTAATATGACCTCCACTTCTCTCCACAAAAAACAGAAATATAGGACAATGATATCAGGATATATAAATTATTCTCGTATAGTATATATATTTTTTCTATGTATGTTTCTAATGCCAGTATGAGGAATCATGGAGAGGAAATGTTAATGTGGCATGGTGGCTCCATGTGGATGATTTGCAGTCCAATGGCCACGTGAAGTCAGATTGCCAGAAGCAAACTGGGGTCCAGACACTGAAATATAGGACATGGAGCATAATATCAGAAAATTACATGCTCTTTCTAAGGAATTGTACAATTTGCAAAATATGCTGATAATATTTTGGATTGTGGCATCTCCGTATCTACTGCTGTGTGTGTGGTTGAGTTGGAGTTTATAGGAGCACAGCTTGAAAATGTGTGGCCGATCACTGGAAAAAGCACGTGGCTGTACAAACCAGCGGCAGAGCAGCCTTCTGGATGGGTTGGAGGAAGGGCTTGGGGGGGCTGCAGTGTGGTTTGAGAAAAATCAGCATAGCAGTAGAAGGGTGAGATGAAGAGTAAAGGAGAAGCCCAAGTAACATTTGATACAGATAGTGACTCCATATAGGCCCTGAATGATATGATGGGAAAATATATTGTTGCTAATTCATTGGCTGCTCATTACTGGATAGCCAATTTCAGTTAAGGCTTTGGAGTTAAATGGTAATAGAACACTTGAATATCACCAGCCAACCTTCATCCTAAACATGATTGCATGTGAAATGGCTCTGATAAGGCAGAAGGCAGAGTTGATCTATGTTAGCATGAACATAGTAAGCTAAAACACTTATATACATTTTCTTTGTATCATGCCATTTATCAAAAAGTGAGAACATGGTTTTGAACACGGCTTCTGGTTTTGTTTCTCAATTCTGTGGAGGAGATAAGGCATATGGGAAGAAGCATGGACTTGGACAGATCTAGATCTGAGTCCCAAGTCTACCATTTGTTAGCTGCCAGATTCTGAGCACGCTGCTCAAACTGTTTCGGCCTCAGTTTCCTTATCTTCAAACCAAGGATAATAATAGGACGTACCTTATGTATAATTGTGAGGATTGAATAAAATGATGGCTCAAGAGCACTAATTTTTATTTTTTAAACCGTAATCTACAGTACGACATACTTTTTTTTTACATTTCGATTTGATATTCCTAGATGTACACACACACACAGAGATGCATACGATTTTAACAAAAATTTCATGAAACTTTTTTTACATTTCTATTTGGTGTTCCTAGATGTACACACACAGAGAGAGACACATATGACTTTAAAATTTCATGAAACAATGCTTACTCTTACTAATGATATACTCTAATAGTTTCTGTTCTATTCTATTTCACGTTCACAGAAATTCTGGTCATGACTCACTAAATTTATTTTACAACCCACCAAAGCGTCTTGACCCATAGTTTGAGAAACATGAATTCGGCACATAGAACAGTGTCTGGTACACAGTCATTGACCTGTAAGGAATAAACACTGCTCTGGGGAAGGAATGATGTCATGTAGTAGGTTTACTGAGGCATAATTCTTTGGCCAAAGGAAGTTGTAATAAAACGCTAAAAGTTTCTTAATGAGAGTAGCGTGAAGGTTGCCAATAAGATAAAAGCACTTTCTCCTTCTCCTCCTCCTCCTTCTGATTAAGGCACAAAATGGAAAAAAGTGAGGCAAAGAGATTGAAAAAATTAAAAACAAAACATTCTGATCTTTTTCTTAAAATAATTAAAAATTTCTAACTTGAAGACCAATTTCAGAATGGTTAGTTAATATTGACCATTTTGGACAATAAATATTTAAAGGGGAGAAAATCCAAGAAGGTTGTTGACATACAGTTAACTAAAAGCAGAAAAAAGTAGGGCCTGCTGAGTTTCTATCCTCTAGGTGATGGTAGAACATCCTTTTCTTGTCTCTTTCCTTCTGCATAAACAAGTAGAACATGGATTCAGAGTGAAGGAGACATTAAAGGTATGGTTGGTGTATTGGTTTTCTACTGCTGTCGTAACAAATCGCTACAAGTGTAGATGCTTAAAACAACACAAATTGATTATCTCACCATTTTCATGGGTCAGAAGTCCAGGTACATCATGCCTCAGTGGTCCCTCTGCTCTGAGTCTCATAAGACTGAAATCAACATGTTGGCAGTGCTGCTTTCCTTTCTAAAGTCTCGGGATAAATTCACTTCCCAGCTCCTTCAGGTTGATGGCCTGATTCAGTTCCTTGCAACTGTAGAACAGAAGTCCCCATTTCCTTGCTGGCTGGCCACCGGGGACCAGGCTTTTCTCCTAGAAGCTGCTCCATTCCTCCTCATGCTTCCCGTGGGGCCCCCTCCAGCGAGTGGTCTGTGAGTCTCCAGTGGATTGAGTGGAACCTGCAGAAGGTGGCTGGGCTTGAGCCCTTTTGATGCTACTTCACTTGAGAGAGCTAAACACAGGGTAAGGGGACGCCATCAGCAAAGGGCCGTGGGAGACGGAGCATGAGTGACAGGATATGGGAGGATAGAAGAGGTGAAGCCAGAGTAGCATTTCCTGTGTCAACAAAACATGTAGTCAGAAGGCGCCTTCAGTGCTCTCCAGTCAACATATTCATGAGCCTCACAAAAGAGTCGGCTTTGGATGCCTGTCCGTGTGCCCAGCCTTAATGGCCAGTCAGGGTTGGCCAGAGAAAGAATTGCAGTGACTCCAGTTAAGTAAGGAGCTGTTTGCTGTTCACCAGTCTCCCGTATCTCCCAGTCTCCTGTATCTCCCAGTCTCCCATATCTCCCTTCCTTGTTCCCATCACCAAAGAATCCAGACCTGAGCATGGAGGTGGTGCGGTAATAAAAGAGCGTCATCCTTCACTCTCCAAGTCCCTGAAGCCATAGGTCTGACTCGCAATGAGGGAGAGGAAAAGTTTTGAATCAAATATGAGTCCAGAGTTATTAACAGGATGGGACTGAATTTTAATAACTGAAAATAACTGAAAAGTTACGGCACTCGTCTGAGGTGTTAAAGGATTTACTATTGAGCAGGGAAGGAAGATTTGACAGAGTGTGAATGGAAACAGTGATTAAAAATTTTGTTTGTCTTTCACTGATTTGAAATTCCAATTCCTCAATACAATGGTTACAAAATAAATGCAAAACAGAGGGAGTGGGCTATGATGGTGGCAAGTACTTTTCCTTTCTTGGACAATGTTTTGTTTTTTCTAGACTTCATAAACTTATCTTAATTATTGGTTTGCTTAAGTTTCTATTTACATATTACCAATTCACCCTCAACCACTTTCTTCAATTGTGAAAATCTTCTTCAGTATGTTGGTGCACATAATGTGTTCCATTACATTTACCTTGCTGAAGAAGTCTCTTTTGGATCCCTTCTGACCTGTTTCAATTTGAACTGGTTGCTCTCTAGGTCTGCTTCAGAGCTGTCAATTTGTGATCTCTCAAGAACATTTTTTCTGGGAATTTCCTTTTATGATGGATCCTCTGGTTTTTTTTTTTTTTTTTTTCCTTTTTTTAAATTTCAGGTCTTACATTTTTTTTTTCTTCTGGATTTACTACCTTGTTTTGGTGGAGCACTTTCTCCAAGAAATTCTGAAAATCATTGCATGAGATGTTTATTTTTGAGAACGTGCATATCAAAAATGTTTTTAGCGTATTTGTTGTAGTTTGTTTGCAAAATGGCTACATTAACTTCCCACTCTGTATTTATACCATTAGGTCCAAGTTTATTTGCCTAACAGGTACACTAATTTCCCTCTCTGTATTTATGCAATGGTATAAACTATCATTCCATTAGGTATAAACTACCACAAGTAGACTAAAAACATTTTTGATATGCAAGTTCTCAAAAATAAACACCTCATGCAATGTTTTCCAGAAGTTTCTGGAGAAAGTGCTGCACCAAAACAAGGTGGAGCAACCATACTAACTGGCTTTGACTATGGAATAACAGCAAGTAGGAAGCCAGCAGAAATTGAAAATGCTTGCACATTAGGGCATGCCGTCTCTCGTGCTGTTTGCAAACTGAAAGTACCATGGGAAGATGATGGGCTAGTTTGCTAGAGGATGAGTGATTACGTGGCCCAGAGATACGCTGTATCAACTGAGGACCTCTCTTCCCTCTACATTAGACCAGCCAGCCTGCCAACATGTGTATGATGAGGTCATTCTAGATCATCCAACCCCAGGAGAACTGATTTGACTGCAAAGATTTGCCAAGCCATCCCAGACTGGAAGAACCATTCAACTGACCCACAGAATTATAATAAATAGTAAATGTTTTGTTTCCTTTAAGCCACTAAATTTTAGAGTGATTTGTTATTGCCATAAAAGCTAACTGATAACCTAATCCTGACCATTCAATTGATAGTTTAGCTGGATAGAGAATTCTGCATTGAAAATTATTTTCCTTTAAATGTTTAGAGGCATTGTTTCATTATCTTCTAGTTTCCAATGTTGTTGATGGGAATTCTTAAGCCATACAGTTCCTGGGTTTTTGCACAGACTTCTTTTTTTCTCTTTGAAAGTTGTAAAGACTTTTTTTTTTTTTTTTAAATTTCATAATGATGTGCCTTAGTTTGTGTCTCTTTCCATCTTCATCTATTGTGCTGGGTGGGCACTTGATGAAAATGGGTTCTTTCAATCTGAAATTTGTGCCTTCTAGTTTGGGATTTATTTTTTTCTCTTTTGGTGAATTATTTAGCTGATGATTTCTACTCATCTGTTTTCTGTGTTCTCTCTGAATTTATCTCTGGATACCAAACTCCTTGGGTTGTACCTTAGATTTTCTTATGTGTTTTTCTCCCCCTTTCCATTGCTTTTAATGTTTGCTCTCTTTTCTGGAAGATGAACATTAAGGTTTAAAACACTGAGGTGTTAGAAATCTATTAATTGGGCTAATTTGGCAAGCATCCCCAAATCCCCTAGACTTTGGAAGAGAAGGCCATCTGAAGAAGCCATTTTAGTTTTCTTCTGGTTCCAAGTACATCTGTGTCCAAACAAATGGAAATAGCTTGAAATATTCTCTCTTTTTCTGACAGCCTCCAAAGGGAAGCATTATAGAATCTTAGGCTTATAAACATTTAGGGTTGAATGGACAGTTAGAGATTTATTGTGACACTCTTTTAGTAGTTGAGGGACTGAGACTCAGGATAGTAAAATGGCCCTCACAAGGTCACATGGTTGGTTTGTTGCAGAGCAGGAACTAAAATCCAGTGCTCTATATTTTAAGTTCAGTTTTCTTTGCAAAAACCACATTATCATTCACAATCCCTGTGGAAATTTCTTCCTTGCATCTAACTGAAATTCTTCAATGTGTGTTTGAATCCCAGTTTCCTACTCTCTCTACCAAGAGTGATGAGTGTTGGCCATTGTTCCTGGCAATAGAAAGTCTTTGTCTCTGTTAGCTGTATGTTATATTTTCCTCTGCTGGGATGGGGCGATGTCCATTTCACATTTGCACTCCTCTGAAGTTAACAAGAATTCTGAATAATAAAAGACAAAACTAGTAGTTACTGCTGTTTGCAGTCATTTCTTAAATACTTGCATTGAAACCAGGGTTAAGGTCTGGTTCCCATATGTCTGTAGGTTTCATGCAGATGTCCCCTCTCAGGGAACAGACTTTTGCCTATTTCATAACTGGTTGAAGGATTATTTCCACCCTGCAAAACTCTCGCCAGGTGGACAATTCAATTGGGGTCCAGAACTTTAAATGGTAGCTTTGTCTAGGGCAGTCCTTTCCCTACCACTCTGTGCCTTAGTTTTTATATTTATTGACATTCTACTCATTTTGAGTAGGGTTTTCTAAACATGCATGCACTACCTCTGTGCATACAAATAGAATTTGATATACCCATGCCTCCTCCTCTTACCTCCTCCTACCTCCATTTGGGTGGACCTTTTGCTATTTAAAATATGCATTATAATTTAAAACCATGAGTATATTATTTGATAAATATTTTTAAAAGATTCTTGGCCCAAGAGTTGTTTTGTTTTGTTTTGGAACTGGGAAAGGATCAGGCTGCAATCCAGCACTCATTATTAGATGTTTCCCTCTGATATATGAAGACAGCTCAGGTGGCTGTAGCTCTGCATAACCAGAAGAGGGCAGGAGAGTCTAAAGAATGAGAAGAGGACCTGCCATGAAAACAAACTCCTCTTTGTTCACCTAGAGGCCAGATCATCAGATGATCTGTAAAACCTGGCAACTCTCAAGAACAATAGAGGGATGTGTATTAAGTGACCAGCTTGCTAGCCAGATCATCCAGAGGAGAGCAGCGGACTGCTGGGTCCAAGATTTATAAGCTGCAATCTTTGGCAAGTCGGCTGACCTCTCTGAATCTTTTTCTCTTTAGAAATGGGCCTGGTATTGCCCATCAAGCACCTGCCTGTTTTCCTTCCAACTTTTCCCAGGAGTTGGTTCCAACGCCTAATGCCACTTTTTCCTCAATGCAAAATGTCACTCCTCTCAGAAACTTTCCAGATCCCCTCAACCTCGCTCTCATACTACTCTGCACTGACCTGATAGTCTTTCTCTGGTTGTGTTTTTCTTGTTTCCAAGACTGCTTCCCTCATTTGACTAGAGCTCTTGCAGGGCAGCTACTGTGTATCTTTCTACCTGGCATTCAAGGAACAGAGGAATTCTAAGCATTTGTCTCCCTCTTTTTTCCTTCCTCCCTTTCTTTATTCATTTATACAGGTTTTTGCTCCAAACATCGGGATAGGCATTAGGGAGGATATGGTCCTTGCTCTCATAGGCTTACAGGTTAAAAAATATTTTGGTTAAAACTACTAGCATGAAAGATTAAGCATAGCAGCCACATGATTAGTCATTGCACTTACTGAAATAAGCAATTGCACGATGTACAGAGAGAAGACATACCTCATTTGGCACATATTGGGGCTCAAACCACTCCTGCCTGTAAATGTAAAAAAGATGTTTCTAAAGTAATATAAAAAATATGTACAAGGAGGCTTTTTATTTAATCAGGAATGAGCAGGTGAAAGGAATTTAAAGTTCTAATAGATTCAAAAATGCCAGAGGAGAGTGGAAACCCATTATGCTATGTGAAGAATGGTGCGGTGAGCGGTCAAGAGTGGGGCTTTGGGGTTAAAGTGAGCCAGCTTCCTCACTTACCTACCTAGGAGGGCAGGCAAGGTGCCTTACCTTCCTAAGTCCCAGCTATTTATTTGAAAAATGCATACAAAATAGGAGACAGTTGGCCAAAGATCAAGGATAATGCCCGGCACATGAGAAAGCCCAGGGACAGGTCAGCCTTTATTGATTGTGATCATCCTTCTTTTTTGTAATTGACTTCACCTCATTCAATAACTTCCTACAATGAGGATGAGCCTTAGAGGAGGTGCCTCAACATGCCAAGAATGGCAGCAGATTTTTCAGGGAAACAACCATGCTTGTTTGGTTTGAGGATCTAACAATGCAGCTTTGGGAGCCTCAGTCCTTGTAGCGTCCTCCCCTGAGAGTGAGAATAGACCCCACCAGGGTGGCTTGGTTGTCACCAAGTCTGGTGCTGCCCTTCTCACATTCTAACTCATTATGAGTCAACCATCCATTAATGCATCTGAACAAATTAGCTTTGATTTATAATTTTATCTTCGGAGGTGGCAGAGTCCCATAAACTGCTTTACTGCTTCACGGATGATCATTTGAGCCAAGGGAAAAAAGGAAGAAAAGAATCAGATTTAAGCACAAATTTTCATCACACTTCACGTGTAGAAATGCAACAGGTAAGCCAGCCTTTAGAAATGACCATTATTATAAAATGTATTGTGTGTCTGAGGCTTTGCAAGTGTCTCTGCTAGGATAGTATGATTGCAGAGGTTCATGGAGGTTACATACAACTTCAGAGCAGCCTCACAGTGGTTTGTATGGCCGACATGCCTTTAGATGCCAGGTGGCTTTCTGGGCAGGGAAGAGGACCCAGTGGAGGTGCTGAGGTTTTCACACCTATCACAGGCTTCTTACTGTGAGTGTGGAACTTACCAGGGCTAGCTCTTCTAGGCTGCAATTTCCAGATGATTGGAAGTTACATGGTGATAATGGCCATTGGTTATTCTGGATTATTATGAAGAATCAGGGAAGACATTATTTATTCTTTTATTGGATTTTCCAACATATGGCAGGGTTGAGTGTGTTGCTCTCTCATCTCCAATAAATAATCGGCTTTCTCTTGGCCAGCAACTCTTGTGCGTAGGAGGCTGAATGCCTTGTTCTCTTGGGAAAGATTGACTTAGCTGCCAGGATGAGGATGAGGAATCCAGCTATGCCTGGACAGGGTGGGGTCTCCAGGGAGTAATGTGAGGGAGAGAGAGGGATTAGACAGGAAGACCTGGGCTCTGGTGAAGTTAACTTTTTAGTATTTACTAAGGAGCCTAGAGATTAAATTGATAACTGTGATGTGTTTGCACCAAGTAAGCCAAATGACATCCCAGGAAGCTGTGTGACACAAGGTTTTGCAGTAATTTGAACACAGAAAAGGACCAGGAGTATTCATACACCACATAATACTCAGTGGTACAGGCTTGGGATAGCAAAAGAACCTGTACTGTGGATTCATTCATGACTTCATTTCAGCACAATGACATTATAAGGCACATTAAATTAGTGTAACTGATATGAATTTTATTCGTATCAGTTTAAATTTTATTTACAAAGTTTATTTTCATTTATAGTTACATTTTTGATCAATATTTGTACTTGTTTAGGTAAGGTCATGATAATAATAATTTAAGTAAACACCAGGAAATTAAAAGTTTTTTTTTTGAATGAGTTCATTCATTACTCATGTTTCAGAAAGACTAAATTAAAGGATATTTAAGAGGGTGTTTTTTTTTGATCAAGGTTAATCAGAAAAAGAAATCCAGTATGAGTGATATGGAATAGGGGGTTTATTATTCGACCGTATGCAACGGTGGGAGCTGGTGAAGAAGTCTAAGGAAGACTTATCTTTGTGTCTGGTCTGATGGTCTGGTCTAAGTTGCTATACTTCTGCAGCACTGGCAGTTGGGGAATAATAAGCTGGGCATGAAACAGCACAGAAGACAATGAACAAATGCAATTGAGAGGACAGTCTGGAAACTATGACCATCCTCTACCACTTCCAAACCTGATGTGCAGAACCTGAAGCAGGAAATGTGGTGGCAGCTGGGACAGCTGCAGGTTTGGCTGTAGGCTTATACTGACAAGGTGACCCCACAGATTTGCTGCAACAGCCTCTGGTACCTACATTAACCTTCAGAACCAAATGGCCGCTACTTCACTTCTGCCCTCTGAATCTCAGGCAAACTTCTCTTGAGGTTAACCCTAACCGCACCAACTCTAGGAGGGAGTGTTGGGAATCTTAGCTCAAGATTAGTTAAGTGGATACAGTACAAAAGCCATTGCAATGATTTAATTTCAGCTATTCCTGGGATGAGTGTTTAAGCAGAATCTATAACACAGAGTATATTCACTTAATTATTATTGAATGAATAAATGATTTGATGAATAATATTGAGGTTTAATGAGTCTCTTATGTCTTGGTGATCCCAATTTTGCAGTCGGACACAGTGTTTGGCGTGTATTTGGTGCTCAGTGAACATCTGTTTACTGTTACTGAATAGCATGGCAGGATGAGCGATGGTGCAATGGTTAGCCGGAGGCTTCAGGGTGGTACAGTGGCTACTATTTCACTGTGGGGGCCTAGAGCAAATCATGCCAGCTCTGTGGCCTTGGTTTGGTCTAAGGGACTGAGATGAAATAATCTCTGTGTAACCTTTTTGGTCAGAAGTTGCACAGTTCAGAGAGTTTATCAGATTGCTTTATAAATAGAGGGAGGGAATGTTTCACAAACTGGGCAATTGATATGTGGAATGAGAGTTAGAGAATATGAGTGATCATTAAGCGAAGCAGGACTGGGTGGGGCCCCTTTGGGAGCCCTGGAATCCATCAGTCTGCAGGAAGACCTACCTGGAGAGTGCTTGATAGGAAGAATAAGGGTGGGTGCAGATGGGAGTTGGAAGGGAGCTCAGGGCCAACTTTGCCTGTTTGAAAAATAGTGCCTCAGCTGGCTCTGTTCCGTAAAACACGACCTGACTCGATTCAAGTCTGGCTTCTCGGTCATGTTAGTTTTCCAGCAGAGCTAATTTTCCTCTGCACAGAGATCTTTGTCCCATAGCAAGTGGCAGTGTTGTCTGAGATTCCCAGGCTTCCGGGGATACAGACCCTTGCCTTGAAAAGCCTTCTTTCTCGGTATGGGCACCAATTTCTTTGATCTGTCTCATTTCTGCCAGGTGCTTTCATGCACATGCTGTCTGAACTGAGCTTGGCTGATGGCTCTAAAGTTTTAGATGAAAATGGGGTGGAAAGTCATTTTTTTTTTCTTTTTCAAATGTGTGAGATAATTTGTAGTCTTTTGAGCATAAGACAAGAAAAATCTCCAGTTTAGGTCACGGTAAGTGATAAAAAGTCATGGTAAGCTCATTTCTGTTTTAGACAGAATAACCATTTCCTTATGCATACTCCACCCTGGCCATATCCCAGGACCTTAGACACACGAGGTCCAATTCAAGCTAAATTCTACAGTTTATCTAGAACTTGAAGTCAGTCATCAGTTATTTACTGAGTATCTACAATGTTGTTTGGCTAAGCAGGTGCTGGAAGAATCCTGAAACATAATTAAACATAATGCTTTCAAGTCACTAATCATTTTCTTGGAAATAGAACAAACACATGAACAATTAGGAAATGAATGTGCATGACAGGTGGCTTTAAACATGGTGGGGCTCTGGGAGAGAGCTTTACAAAGCTATGTGATTCGCAGAAAAATTTTCTTTTAGGTGATGGGCATGGAACAAGGCTTTTAACAATTGTCAGAAAAGAGGAAATGTGTTCCACCTTGGACATGGGAGTGACAAAGAGGTGATAAGAAGACTTGAGGGAAGACAGAGGAGAAATAGAATGTTAGATCTATGCAGAGTAAGACTGCTGTATGTTTTCTCTCTTTTTAATATTAAAAAATTAAGTCTTTATTTTTAAGAGCAGTTTGAGGCTTGCAGCAAAACTGGATAGAAAGTAAACTGTTTCCGTTTACCCCTTGTCCTCACACACCCATGGCTTCCCCCGCTACTGACATGCCACTTCTGTATGTTTCTGTTCTCATCTTTCCTTGATATTGCTAGACTCTTTTTTTTTTTTTTTTTTTTTTGAGACAGAGTCTTGCTCTGTCGCCCAGGCTGGACTGCAGTGGTGCAGTCTCAGCTCACTGCAACCTCTGCCTCCCGGATTCAAGTGATTCTTCTACCTCAGCCTCCTGAGTAGCTGGGATTATAGGCGAGTGCCACCACGCCCAGCTAATTTTTGTATTTTTAGTAGATCTGGGGTTTCACCATGTTGGACTGGCTGGTCTCGAACTCCTGAACCTCAGGTGATCTATCCGCCTTGGCCTCCCGAAGCGCTGGGATTACAGGTGTGAGCCACCACACCCAGCCCAGCTAGACTCTTTTAAGATAAGATGCTAAACTAGAGGTTAGGTGCTCCCTGGCACAATCCCAATTTTGAGATATGAGCCTCTGCTTTTGGAGGATATTTTCTGAAGAACTATTGTTTGAGACAACCAGTTTAGATTAGGAATCTAAGCCAAGAACCAAATTCCTAGAGCCTCTTCTATTTTTCTGGTGCAGACCTATGCATCTTGCCTCTTTCCCTTCTAGCAGTTCAACATTTATCAGTTAGTGCACTAAAAGAACTTCACAGGTGGCAGGACTGAACAAAAAATATGCCTTTTTTCCCTCCCATAAAAATACCTCTTTACTTTATGCCTTTCCATCATCTCATGTAGCTTTCCAAAAAATGAAACACGTACGTAAAGACCAACTACACTCAAAATGCTGAGTGGGTCAGGGAGAGACTGAGATCTTGATCATTAACCAAGGCTCTGTGGAGGAATTAAGTTGTTTGACTCGTAGCTTCAGGCCTGGTGAATTAGGTAGTATTTCATTTCAATCCTTTGTGGGATTCAGGCTGCCAATATCTAGGCTTTGAAGTGGTTTCCCCCTCCTATGATGTAACTGGATTCCCTTTGCTCAGCCTGAAGAGGCGTTCTTATACTCCTTTTCCCCAAACCAGTCACCGGTGGTTTGCCAGCCTGTGAGTCTGATGTGACTTCTCCTCTGGTTTCCAGCAACTCTCCCCCAAAGTCTGTATTTCCTGCCCTAGATAATTTAAGAAATGAAGATTGCAATACATTCTGCCTGTATATATGTGCTTGTGTGAATTTGATGGGGGATGCTGGGCTGGTAGCAAGTGCTGCAAATTTCAACCCTCAGAATTTAACTCTTCCAGCTCAACTCAGATTTAAGAGTGACTCTGCTTGCCCTATTTCTTTGTTTTGGGCCATTCACACTGGCACAGGCTTTACTGACGCTTCCATTTCCATTAGAGGAGAGTTGCCTTACCCATTGTTTGCTTGATCATTGAAGAAAATGGGTATTTTACTGGAATCACAGAATGTCTTCACTCCAAAATATTTCCAGAAGTTACAGATTGATCTTTCATCTGTCTACTCATTTTCCATGTTGTGAGAAATAGTTTGTATTGAGGCTTTTCTGAGAGATAGAAGCTGGCTGTCTGTATGTCACTTTCCTTTTGAGTAAAGGCCCCCACCGGAAAACTGTGTGTTGGGATATCTTGTCTCTTGTATAGATGTATTCACTGACTTCACCATAGTACTATACCTCTAGCCAACACTGAGAGATATATAGGGGCAACTGTGTGAAACTTTGTTTATTGTAAGAAAGCTTTTTGAAACATTGCCCTTCATCATACATTGTCATTCTCAAACCAGGAAAGTAACAAAACAAGCAAGTAAATAAAGATTCTATCATGTCTCAAATATGCTTCTTCTAAGTTGTGGTTTCCTAGGAGGAACAATTTCATGAAAGATACAAAATCTCATTGTATTGGTTCCTGCTGAGGTAAAATTTATAGTTGTTTGTACCTGTGCGTTTGATCTCAGATCTAATTGGCTTTTACAATTTTATTTATTTTAATTATTTTTATTTTAGAGATAGGGTCTTGCTTTGTTGCCTAGGCTGGAGCATGGTGGTGCAGCCTCAGTTCACTGCAGCCACGAACTCCTGGGCTTAAAAAATCCTCCTGCTTTGGCTTCCAAAGTGCTGGGATTACAGGCATGAGCCACCACACCTAGCCTGATTTTGATCTTAATGTAAGAGTGACATATCTTGTAATTAAAGCTGATGGTGCCTTCTTTTGTCAAAAAGTCTTTGGCTGGTTCATAATCATAATTTACTGCATTTGACCTGCAGATGCTCATTTGTTTAGTGGCTTATAAAATGGCCTGGGGATATTAAGTGGTATTTATTGGAAATGCTTTGCAATTTGGAGGTTAAATTGTGTTTCTTCTTCTATCAACTCAAATTATTCTGTCTAGGTCTCTTCACACTAGGTGGCAGAAGTAGCTCATGGAGGAGTCTAATTTCCTTACACAGGATTTTGATTGCTTCTTGGGGACAGGGTCACTGAGGGGAGTCATAAGTCAGTTACTTATAATGGACACTGAGATGTCCTTCTCTGGTGAAGTGAGCAAATATGCAGCTTGAGGGATGGTCTCTGATTCTGAACCTGTAGCCCCACCTGTCTTTCTGTCTCTATTCTTGCACCCAAGAGACAGAGGTGAGTGCAGGGAGAGGGAAAGAGCACCTTCCTATTTCCTTTTATTAAAGTAACCAGAATTACATTTAATAAATCACAAGAGAGATGAGAAGTTACAAGCTGTTGTGCACCCTGAATCGATCTGCCGCTGATGAGCTGCAGGCAACGGCCGTCTCTGTTGTGGCCCATGGGGCTCTCAACTGTGTTGATGGATGCCAGGTTAGCAGTGTTCCTGCTTGGAATTCTGCTTACATGTTGCTTTTGGACCATTTCGTTTAGTCAGCATGGTGAGAGTGTGAGAATTGGGTGGGGGCTGCTGCAGCCTTCTTCTTTGATTTGTTCTTGTCTTGGGCAAATTACTTAATCTTCCTAATACAAAAGTTTCCTCATCTGTAAAATGGAGATGATAATAGTACTTTATAGTGTGTCTTTGAGAATTAAGGGAGATAATACATGTAAAGTGTTTGGCACATGGTAAGTAGATAATATATGTTTGTTGTCATTGTTTTTTTGATCAAGTCCAACTCTATGAATGAACTTAATTACATAACTTATAAGATGATCGTTTTGAATAATATAGCTGATGTTTTGTTAGCCTTCAAAACTTAAACATTTGTGTAAAATGAGTGCACTGTCTGTGTAATTTTTATATCACTCAGGGCCTCACACTTGGATGTGCACGCAGTAGTAGTTAATCATGTGTTTACTAAGTGCTTATTGAATTTTGGATAAATAGAGAACATAAGGAACTATGCTTATAACATGATTTATTTTACATATAAGAAGATGGTTAGAACAGAAGTAATATTCCGTTTGTTCCTTCTTCTTCATTCATTTAATCATTATATTTAAAATAATGAATATTTATGTGCCAAACCATTACTGCATTCTAGGAACTGAGCAGGAAGCCAGCAGGTAGAGAAAGCAAAGGTAGAACAAGTTTCATATCCTCAATGACCTGACTTCTGGGTAGAGAGACAGAGAAATGCAACATGGTGCCACAAAACCCAAGTCTGCACAGATTCCACTGGAGCCAAGGGTGAATGAGCTTATTGTATCAGCAGTTGCAAGCTGTTTGATGTAGCTAGTGTGCAGGGTGCTATGGGGAGTGATCAGAGATAAACCTACTTACAAATATTTTCTAAGGTCTAAAGTGTGCATGGGCTGTCAGAATGGCCACATTTGAAATGTAGATGTAGATAAAGTTCAGAATTTTAAATTAATGAAAATATATCGACTTTATAATTTTACTGAAAATTCTTTGATAGAAATGGTAACAACTGTACTGTACCGTACAGCTCATAGAACTTAGACATTATCTCATTAGATTAATCATAATAATAGTATATTTCCTTTAATGAGTCCATATTATTTATCAGGTACTATGTTGACACATGACATATGTTATCTCATTTATTCTTAATTAGAACCTTTCTATCAGGAGCCCAAGTTTACTAATAAGTGGTGTAGGTTAGGAATAACCAGCCTAAGCTCTGTGAGAGCAGAGATCATGTCTATCCATCTGTCCCTCTATCTGGCATGCTGCCTGGCACCTAGTAGAAGTTTAAGTGATGTTTGTTGACTGACTAGATAATATGACTTGTTCAGAGTGGTAAAACTAGTAACTAATGGAGACAACTACAAAGGTACTTGATTTTGACAATTTAGTTTGACATGATCATAGCCAGTGGAAGTCCACTTTTTTGTGATGTAGGAGAGAATCAAACTCAGTATATGTCCTTTTATTCATTGATCCTTGATGGAAAGAAATGCAGTCTTGGTAGTCAGTTGCTTTTCATTTGTCAAGGATGTTGACTCTGGTGAGGCAGTCCTTAACTGTGCAGGAAAGGCTATCAGTAGTTATGTTTTTGAGGAGTCAAAAGTTATATGTGGATTTTTGACTGCATGGGGCATTGGTGACCCTAACTTCTTGTGTTCAAGTGTCAACTGTATTGTTTCTGAGAAACCTTTCTTCTCATTCTTAACTTGATCCAATAACCTCTAGTCAAAGATGTTCTATTATTGTTTCAGCTTCTGATCTTGGGAGTCTTTTTGGCTGAGGAAGGGTCGTCAAATTTTGGGAAGCTGACTTCATGACTAAAGAACATTTTTGAGACTTGAGTTTTCTCCCTTTCAAAGTGATGTTTTTCTCCTGAATAAACTTAACTGAATCATTCAGCCATTTGTTACTGATAGCTTACTCTGTGTTAGGTCCTATAATGGGTGCTGAGGATATAAAGATGGTAAGACACAGCTCTTGCTTTCAAGGATAAGAAGAGGAGACAAACTTGTAGGCGGATTTTACTGTTATACTCAGTGTGTTTAAGACCCTTAGTGGGAGAACATGAAAAGGGCTATGGGTACACAAAAAAAGCAGAAACAGAGGCCACAGTTGCCTTCCCAGCATCAACAACTTGAGGCTAATGTGAGGTAAAGAGGGGAAGACCTTGTAGGAGCGGCAAAAACATCTACTGGGTATGAATGGGTGAGAAGGCTCCAGTCGCACCAGCAGTAATCTGATACCTCTGCCTCATCATTTTGACTGGCCAATAGCTCCCCAGATTTTAGAACCAGATTTAGCACTGCACATATTATTTCTGTCCCTTTTTTTTTTTTTAATATTTTATTTTTTATTTTTTTATTTTTTGAAAGAAAGAAAAAGAGAGGAAAGAAAGTGAGAGTGAAAGAAAGAAAGAAAAAGAATGTATGAGAGAAAGAAAGAGGAAGAAAAAGAGGGAGAGAGA
>CAUYLG010012576.1:0-105566 GCA_963573385.1 Cacajao melanocephalus | reverse complement strand
GAGAACTGCCACGCCGGGGCGCTGGCAAAACCGCCACACCAGCCAAAAGAGCCACACTGGCGACCCGTAGGGCCCCTCCACCTGGGAATCTCCTAGTCTGTGGGCAATAAAAATCCGTCTGTAAATGCGGCGTCCACTCACTCTCTGCGCTTTCACTGGGAGCTGCAATCCTGAGCTGTTCCTAATCGGCCATCTTGGATCACACCCCACATTGTCCATTTTAAACACTCTGCCCACGCGATTCTCAAAAAGAAGATTCATAAAAAATCTTAGTCTGCAGTCTGAGCTCCTCTCAGGCTCCCGACCTGCACACCAGTCAGTCTGCTTGACTCCTTTGCTCTCATTTCCTTAGATGTCTCCAGCTAGACATATTCTAATCAGAAACTCCAAGCCTCACAGGCCACCCTCTAGTGCCATCCAGCCTCACCTCCCACAGGTTTCCTCAAGCGTGCCTTGGTTCCTCTCTTTTCTGCACATTCCACATCCATTAATCAGCAAACTACACTGCTCTTCCTACGCAGTGTACCTGCAGTCCACCACTTCCCTCGCCTCCCCTGCTACCCACTCTGGTGAAAGTGACCAGGACGAGAGCCATAACCATGTACTTGTCTCTCAGGTTCTACTCTTGTCTCCTAAAATCCATCCTTTGCACAGAAGCCACAGTGATCCTTTTAGAGGACCTAGTAGCTCGTGACCCCACTGCTTACATCCTCCTACCCCCGGTGATTTCCCAGTGATGCTGGTACAGGTCCAGTGGCTTCAGTGAAGCTGGTACAGGCCCAGTGGCTTCAGTGAAGCTGGTACAGGCCCAAGCCCTGGGAGATATCAGAGTCTTCATTTCTATGAAGCTCTTGGCATTTTCCTCCTGGTCACAAGAAGAAGGCCTCATCCAGGCAGGACATGATTGAGATTTGTGGCTTTCAGCTTCCAGTGATCTGTAGCAGAGTCCCTTCCATGTGTGAGTTGCTCTGCCAGGCACTTGACATCAGCCTGTTGTGGTGGGCAGAATCCTAAAGATGCCCTAAATTCCCATTCACTAGTTATTCAAGCAAACGCTAACCTAGGTACTGCTGTGAAGGGACCTTGCCAAGTGGGTGGGCCTGGCCTGATCAGGTGAGATCTTTAGAAACAGAGCATGCTTAGCTTCTGCACACCAAAGGAAACAACCAGCAGAGTGAAGATACCACCTACAGGATGGGAGAAAAAATTTACCATTCATGCAACAAGGGACTGATATCCAGAATATACAAGGAACTCAAACAACTCAACAGCCAAAAAGAAATAATCTCATTAAAAAGTGGGCAAAAGATCTGAATAAACATTTCTCAAAAGAAGACATACAAATGGCCTACAGGTATATGAAAAAAAATGTTCAACATCAGGGAAATGCAAATCAAAACCACAATGAGATATCATCTCACCTTAGTTAGAATGGCTATTAGCAAAAAGACAAAAAATAACAAATGCTGGTGAGGATACAGAGAGAAGGAAACCTTTACACACTGCTGGTTGGAATGTACATTGGTATAGTCATTATGGAAAACAGTATGGATGTTTCTCAAAAAACTAATCATAGAACTACCATATGACCCAGCAATCTCACTACTGGGTATTTATCCAAATGAAAGGAAATCAGTATATCAAAGGAATACCTGCACTCACGTGCTCATTGCAGCATCATTCATATCAGCAAAGATATGAGAACGGCCTAAGTGTCCATTGATGGATGAGTGAATCAAGAAAACGTTGTATATATACACAGTGGAATACTATTCAGCCATAAAACAGAATGAAATCCTGTCGTTTGCAGAAACATGGATGGAACTGGAGGTCATTATGTTCAGTAAAATAAGCCAGGCGCAGAAAGACAAAGATCACATGTTCTCACTCATGTGTAGAAGCTAAAATGTGGATCTCATGGGGGTGGAGAGTAGAGTGACAGTTGCCAGAGGCTGGGAAGGAACATATTGCGGGGTCAGGGGAGGTTCAGAGAGGTTGGTTGATGGGTACAAACATACAGTTTGATAGAAGAAATGCATTCTAGTATTCAATAGCACGGTAGAGTGACTTCAGTTAACAACAACATAGTGTATATTTCAAAATAACTAGAAGAGAAGATTTGAAGCATTACACACAAATGCTAAATGTTCAAGGTGATGCATATCCTAAATACCTAGTTGATCATTACACCTTGTATGCATGCATCCAAATACCACGTGTACCCCGTAAGTGTGTACACATATTATACATCAATTTAAAAAACAGAGTTTCTCCAGTTGGAAGCAGAAGAAGTCAGAGTTATCAGAGGCACAGAACGAGGTCTATACAGCATTATTGTCTTGAGGATGGAGCAGGGAACATGCTAAGAAATGCAGTAGCCTCTGAAAGTTGACAGTGGCCCCGGTTCACAGCCAGCAAGGAAATGGGGGCCTTGGTCCTACAACTGCAAGAACCTGAGTGAGTGAGTTTGGAAGCAGATTCTTCTTCCAGAGTCTCCAGATAAGAGTCTAGCCTGGCCATCACCTTGATTTTGGCCTTATTAAAACCTAACCTGAGGCTGGGTGTCATGGCTCATGCCTGTAATCCCAGCACTTTGGGAGGCTGAGGTAGGCAGATCACTTGAGGTCAGGAGTTCGATACCAGCCTGGACAACATGGTGCAACCCCATCTCTACTAAAAATACAAAAAAAATAGCCTGATGTGGTGGCGTGCACCTGTAGTCCTAGTTATTTGAGAGGCTGAGGCAGGAGAATCACTTGAACCCGGGCGGCAGAGGTTGCAGTGAGCCAAGATCATGCCACTGTACTCCAGCCTGGACAACAGAGCAAGACTCCAACTCAAGAAAAAGGAAAAGCTGAGAACCCAGATGGCCTGCCTGCTGGACTTCTGACCTACAGAACTTGAGATGACAAATGGGTTTTCTTTTAAGCTGCTTCTAAATTTGGGGTAATTTGTTATGCAGCAATAATAAACAAATGCACTCCTATAATCCTCAGTCTTTACTCCAGCAGTCCTTCTGGGTAAATATTTTCATCCCCCATAAGATATTTCCGTCTTACAGATGAGGCTCAGAAAGGTCTAGCCCAACAGGGTGGCCCAGGGCACCCCAGCCTGGGACCTGACCTCTCTAACTCCCTGCCTCGCCTCCCCGTCTTCGGAACACTCATGGTGTGCGGGCGCAGGGCTGGGTACTACAGACTCAGAGATGAACCTGACAAAGTCTTTGTTCCTGAAGAGCTTACTGTTTGGTGACAGAGAGTTACCAATGAGATGGGAAGAAGGGAGGAGGAAATTAACCAGAGAGAATCACAGAACAGAACTCAATCACAGTAGAAACTTAGAAACCTAAACCTGCTCTCTATCTAATCCAACATCATTTTCAGACTAGAAAGGGTAGTCGGGAAAAAAAATCCAGGCCTAGAACCCACTTCTGACCCCTGTGTTTGCTCTCTCTGTTAAGGGGCAATGGCGGGCTCTTTCATCCCTTGGAAAACAAGGAAGCAGTGAGGACCAGCTGCCACATGGCTGCCTCCAGTGCTTCCAACCCCACCCCTCCTCCAGAAAAGGAAAGACACTGGCGTGCATGCCAAGGCTGGGAAGGAAAGAGGAGGTGGGGACAGAGGTGCCACCATCTGTTTCCTCTGCCTCCCCTTCTCCCCCTCCCCATGCCAGGACAATGGGGGATGAGTAGGCGTGGGGAGAGTGGGAGAGGCAGTGACAAGAATGACAGAGTCAGGGGACAGATTGATTGATTTCTTTGCCTTCAAGAACCCAAGGGTAAAATTCCAGGGTGGCAGGAACCTCATCTCAGGTGTCCCCAAGCTCCCTCCCCAGCTGTAAGTGACTGCCTGTCATAAGGAAGCCAGGGAAGATGAAGCCCAAACCACAGGACTTCACAGGCACTGCTGTCTGGCCACACACACGGTTCCTGTAACACCACATCAAGACACAGGGAGTTCAAACCGTGACCACAGGGGTAGCACCACCAAATACCTTTGCAGCCTAGATTGCCTGCCTGGAGCAAAGGAATCCTTAAGCATGAATATGGAATAAATATTCTCGTGGCCAAGGATGGAATGTGACAGCCCAGAGAAACGCTAGGCTGTCACTTCCCTCCCAGGCTGGCACCGCTGTCTGTCCAGGAAGCCAGGGGACATGCAGCCCAACAGGAGACCAATGTGGGTTCGATATAGGAATATAGGAACCCCAGGGCGAGGCAGCTGTCGTTTGCAAACATGTCTCTCAACCAAAGGAGAAAGATCCTGTTCTGAGAGGTCCTTCTGCTCTGTGGAGTACGGGATGTGCTTGGACAGGTAAATGTGGGCTAGGGAGAGGTAGACTGCCCTAAGGACCTGCAGGGAGGGCAGGGAAGGAGGAAGAGATGGGGAAAGACAGAGTCATGAATGTGTAGAATGGTGGGAAGCCAGAACTCTGGGCCAAGCATCCAGGGAGAGACCCAGTCAAGGGTGGCCAGAGGGTTTTCCAGGCAGGCGCAGCTAGTGGCATTGCTGCAACACACAGCCCCACCACCTTCTTCCCAGACCTTCAAGGAAGTGGGCTACACTTGCAGGGTTGTCCCATTTCTTTCATTTATGGAAATGGGGAAGTCGAGTTTCATGTTGAGCTTGACACAACACAGGTGAGATACGGGGTGGTGGGATAAGCCCTAAATCGGAAGCAGAAGCTTGGGGCCGCAGGCATCCATGGGAACTTGAACCCCCAAGACATCTTGGAAAAAGCCAATCTTATGTAGGTTGCAAGAGGCAAGGAAATCTCTTCTGACTGCAGGCCCACGTCATGAAGGTCTCTCTATCACGCACGCCCACACACCTGGCCATCCCCCAGTGCCAGGTCAGAACCCCTCAGTGAGTGCCCACTTGCATTGTGCCTGTGACTGCCATTGTGCTGCCCACCACACCCTGTCATCATGACCAGTTCACTTCCCTGCCTCCCTGTCCAGACTCTGGAACCTTCAAGACCAGGGACTGTATACGAATCATCTCAGACACCCCACCACCTCACTCAGGCCTCAACAAAAATTGATGTTGGGTGGAAGAGAACTGGATGGACACTTACAGAGTCTGACATTGTGCCAGGCTCTGAGGGTACAAGTGGGCTAAGACCTGCAACCTGCTCACAGGATGCTCATGGGCTCAGTAGCATGGGTATCCTGAGAGGCAGTGAGGTCCTCATCCCTGGAGGTGTGGAGGTGGGCTGGGTCCCAGCTTGGCAGGAAACTGAGAAGGGTGATCTCATGGGTGAGGGTCTAGATGGTTTCAATGTCCCTCTGGCCCTCGGATTCCCTGACTTCTGAGATCTTGGTCCTGTAAGATACTGGCTCCAAAACACTCAGCTGCCCCTCCACAGTCCTCCAATTTCTAGTGAGCAGTCCATGATTGGAGGGAGGTAAACAAGAGCTGAGTCACCCGGTGGAATCTCCGAGTAGAAGTCACCTCCCTTCTTAATAACCATGATAAACACATTACCAGCAGCTCTGTTTGTTTGCTCTTTGGAGTTTATGTAGCTGCACGAAATGTAATACGGAGGATGAGCCACACACATCTGACCACCCCATATTTAGGCATCGTTTTTGTATCTGATCTGTCATTCCACAGTCAACATCCTTATGTGGGCCAAGAAGAGGAGGAGCGGGGGCTACTGCCAGCCCCACCTAGGGAGCCCTCACAGACCTCACCATCAACTCAATAGTCTCCTCATCCCATAGGAAGCTGAAGGACCCTTCAGACTGAATCCCGGGAGCCACAGTTCTCAGTGTCTGTCTCATGCTGGTTTCTCCGATCTTTGACTGCCATCAATCCCTCAGCAAAGCTGGGTTCCTCTCTCCTGGCACTACAAAAACAAATCCATGGCCAGGTGCAGTGGCTCACACCTATAATCCCAGCACTTTGGGAGGCCGAGGCAGGTGGATCACCTGAGGTCAGGAGTTAAAATCCAGCCTAACTCACGGAGAAATCCTATCCCTACTAAAAATACAAAATTGGCTAGGCGTGGTGGTGCATGCCCGTAATCCCAGCTATCTTGGAGGTTGAGGCAGGAGAACCACTTGAATCCGGGAGGCGGAGGTTGCAATGAGCCGAGATTGCACCATTGCACTCCAGCCTGGGCAACAAGAGTGAAACTCTGTCTCCAAAAGAAAACCAAATCCATAAATTACTGGGGACCCACAGCATGTATTAGATGAGCTTGTTGTTTCTGGTTTCCTCAAAACTTGGGCTTTAAAATCCCATTTCACAGATCAGGAAGCAGAGACCCAGTAGGGTAAAGGATTTTCCTAAGGACCCCAGTTGGCCACAGGCCATCCTGGCTCTAGATGATAGGCTCTTTTCCTGCCACTCTGATCCTTCCAAACCTGCTCCCCTTCCAGGATTCTGAATTTTAGCTGATAATATCAACTCCACATGGTCTTCATCCCCATTGTAGGTGGTAGAATTAGCTTAAACTGCATGTGTCAGAAATCCAGCTCCAGTGGCTTAACCAAGGAGGCATCTCTGTGTTATGTGGCAAAATAACTGGAGGTAGGCAGTCTGGAGGTTTGCACCTGTGTGAGAAAGCCACTAAGAACTCAGCTCCCTCGTGATCTCCTGCTCCACCATCCTTACCTCAAAGCTGTCGTCCTCATGATCACAAGAGAGCTGCTCTACCTCCAGGCATTGCAACAACTTTCCAAGCAGGAAGAAAGGTTTATGTCACCTGAACTTTTTTCCCTTTCGTATAGGGAACAGCAGCTTTACCAGGTAGATTTCTGTTTACATTGCATCATCACAACTGGGCTACTTGACCACCTTTAACTCCAAGGCACCTGGGAAGGTGAGCAGTAACTAATCACATTGCTTCCCTGAACAAAGCTGAGTTTCCACTGGGAAGAAAGAGGAGAATGGATATTGGATCAGCAATCAGCTGCCTGTGCCTGCCACACCCACTTCCTACACGTACCCAGCCTCTGAGTCTCTTGCAGTCTACTACTCAGTTTCTTGAAATTCACTTTTCCTTTTCTTGCCAAGATTTCTACCCCATGCAGCCACCTCTAACCGTGCTGTCTATGAGGCACAGTGGGGTGACTGGCTGCTGTCCACCCCCACCCTGCCATTAGCAATTTTTCCAAAGCACAGAGCATGTGGCTTCCCTGCTCTCAAATGTGCAGTTCCTCTCCATTGCTTAGAGAAGACGTCCAGATTCCTCAAGCTGACACTGACGTCCCTTTACAATCCAGCCCTAACCTCCTTCTTCCCTTGCCTCCTAGAACTCTCGGGATCCAGCCTATCTCCTCCACTATCTCCCAATCCACGGGCACTGGGTTCCCTCCCATGCCTCCTAAAATTGGCTCGTGTTGTCTCCCTGTGCTTGGCATGGCTTTCTTCCTGCCTGTTATACTCTTTGGAAATTATCCTTTAAGTCTCAGCTCAAACACCACCTTTCCTGTAACCATTTACTAAGCACCCTAATCAAAATCCACCTCCCCTTCCTCCCCTTGGATGTACAGTGTAACATGGAGTCCAGCTGGTTGTTGCAGAGTCTCTGATAGCTGCAGCTGTCCAGGGCAAATCTTATTCCAGTAATAGCCTCTTGAGGATTCACCCCTTCCCATCCTTGGTCTGGTGACATCATATGGTATGTTAACCTGCTTAAGCATCTCCTGACCTAGCAATATCTCTGGGCTCTTCAGTTACATTAGACTCTACAATTTCTTTTCACTTGAATCCATTTCTGTTGAATTTTCTGTTAGATGTGGTCAAAAGACTTCCCAGAGTGAACTGAGCATCTCTTCTTAGCTGGGTTGGAAACTCCATGATGGATGTAGTCTATGGCTCATTGCACTTTGTTCCTCTTGCCTGGCACAGAGCACCTTCTATGGGGAAGAGCGGGGATGGGGAAAATGAACTGAGATGCTGATGAGATGTGAGATCCACGCCCCCACCCCCGACACCTGTGCGGCTTCATCCTGGAGCCCTCTGGGTTATCACCTGTTTCGTGATGCCTCAATTCTGCTAAACCTCATGATCCATGTGTGTTCTAAGTCCTTTCTCTGACCCCTGGCATTTGTTTAGCAAAGTGACACTCAGTAATGTGTGCAAAATGAAGTCTCCCTTCCAGCATCTCTGGTTCCAAGCCTTGCTCTGTTTAAGCTGGCAGGGCCTGGCTCACAGTAGGCATTTAACACTGTCCGTTGTTTTTATTGCCAGGCATTTAATGCATGTTCGTTGTTTTTATTGTCTATTTATTTGAGTAAGCCATTGAGTGAAACACCTGCTGTATGTCAGTGCTCAGTAGACACCCATTACCTTAATCAATGTGGTGTGAACATTGGCTCACCTTCCTTTTACGATCCCAAGTGATCCACAGAGATTCAGAGAGCCCCCAGCCTCAAGCCACCATCATCTCTCTCCTGAATTGTTGCAAAAAGCTCATGACCATTCTCCACCACCCACCCTTGCCTCCCTGCCATCTGCTACAAACACAGCAGCCAGCATGATCTGTTGAAGGGTCAAGCCAGATCTGTTGCTCCTCGGCTCAGAACCCTTCAGGGCTTCCTCCCATCCCACCCAGAGTAAAAGGCAACGTGAATCACTTCGCTGGCCCCCAGGCCCTCCAGATCTGGCCCAGGACCCCTCTCCTCTCTCCAGGCTCACTGTGACCTGGCTACACAGACTTTCCTTGTGTGCTTAGGGCATTCCAGGCTCCCTCCCATCCTATGGCCTTTCTGCTTGTGCTTGCTTCTGCAAAGCTGCTCCCCCAGAGAACAGCACACATTGTCCCCTCTCCTGTCATTTGGGCCCCTCCTAAACATCATCTAGTCTGAAATGGCATGTCCTCCCATCCCTGTGCTCCCCATTCCCCCTCATGCTGTCACGCTTTCCAGCACTCTATGCTCACTGCCTGACATAGGGCTTAGCTACATGCTCCCTGATTCAGCATCGGTGTCCGGGGCAAGCACTCTGTCTGTTCACAACTGTAGCTCCAGACCAGCTCCAGACCAGCTCCAGACCAGCTGTGTGCAACACACAGGAAGAGCTTTCACCCTCCAGAACCCCTCACCAAAAGGGTGAAGGTGGTGGAGCCCTTCTGGGGCCACTTTGCACTCCCATCTGAGGAAAAAGATAGAAAGATAAAGATAAAAAGAAAAAGATAGAAAAGTGGCAACATTTATTGGGCATGTTATATGTCAGGCAAAGTGCTAGGAGTCTGCCTTCAATGAACACATGGAAGTGAAAACAGAAGTCTTCACCCACTGTGTTTATCCCTGTGGGCTGCTAAAGCAAAGTACCTTAGACTGGGTGGCTTATCAACAATGGAAGTTTATTTCTAACCTTTCTGAAGCTTGGGAAGTCCAAGATCAAAGCCCCAGTGTGGTCGGTGTCTGGTGAGGGCCCTTCCTGCTTCTTGCTGAGTCCTCACACAGCCGAAGGGATGAACGAGCACTAATCCCATTATAAGGGCACTAATCCCATTCATATGGTTCTACCCACATGACCTAATCACCTCCCAAAGTCTCTACTTCCTAACACCATCATTTTGGGGGTTTAGATTTCAACATATGAATTTGGGAAGGTGGGGGGGCACAAACATTCAGACCATAGCACCCACCCATGCTGATCACTGTAGCCCATTATTTAAAGTACCACATTCTCGCCCTGTCCACTTCATCTGCTTGGGTGCTCCTGCTATGTTGGTGCCTTAGGCCTCCAGCTTCATTGCCTATTAGACAACCCAACAGGAACTAACCCCACTTTACAGATGACAAAACTGAGGCACAAAGAAGTTCAAAATCTTTCTCCATGATTCAATTCAGGCCCACCAAATCCTAGAGCCCCACACTAACCATCCAACCCCAGATGGAGCATCTCCTGTGACATTCCAATATGCCGGTTCTGGTTTCACTCCTGACCCTGCTCTTGAGAGGGCCCTGCCAGGGCTGATGCCCTGCCCAGGAAGACTGAAATCTAACTCCAGGTGCCACATCGGTCAGGTGGGTCTGCTGGATTCGGGCCCAGCTCTTAAAGCAACCACTCCAGTTTTGTTCACCTCTTGGCAGCAGACACACCGTAGGCATGGATGCGTGTTGAATTCTTTGAGTTCGTTTGCTGCTGTTCTCAAGAGAAGCTGATCTGGGATGCTGATGGGTAGAGCTCTAAGTGTAAAGGTGGGTTAGCATCTCTCAAGGACTTCAGTGTCCTACAGCCCCAGGAGACTGGATTTCACAGAAGCCTTTTCCTCCTGCACCAGGTGGCTGCCTTCTTTTCTGTTTGGTTATGAGAAAAACAGCAAAGCCAAGAGACTTCTGGCAGCCCCAGGCATTGCCAGGCCCTGCGTCCCTGGCTGTCCTTTTCTGTCCTGTGCCAGCCCCGCTGAAGCTGCATGAGGTCTTCCCCTGCACCGCCCTCCCACACAGCCACGGTCTGTGGACACACCTGGACACGCTGCAACAAGCCCTTCAGTCCTGACTTCTTCCGCTTATCCCTTGGCCTGGTAGCTGCCTCTGAGAACCTGGAGGCCTGAATCTGTCAGGCAAGATACAGTTTCTGAGCCTCCACTATTGCAGGCACCTTCTAGGCACTGGGGACACAGCTGTATGGACAGACCTCTGCCTTCAAGGAGCCAGCATCCAGGGGCAGAGAGTAAAGATGTAAGACACACATGTGTAAGACATTTCTTCTTCTGTGAAGAAGAAAGCGGGGCTGGTGGACAAAGGGATGGGGCAGCTCTGAGAGGAGGTGGCGTCTGTCTGAGTCCTGAATGTCAAGAAGGCGGCAGCACCAAGATCTTGGGAAGAGCCATCCAAACCGAAGCATGAGATGGGTAGAGGCACGGAGGGCTTGCAGGGTGAGGAGCCGGGAGAAGGTCTGTGTAGCTGCAGCTCGGAGGGAGAGCTGGGTACGTGAGGGTGCAGGGGCAGGCAGGGCAGGGGAGCTGGCCCCATCAAGGAATTGGGATCCCTTCAATGGTGTGATAGGAGCCACTGGAGATCATTAGCCATGGCGTGGCGTGCTCTGACTTACACCTCAGTGAGACCACCCGGCTCTGGGAGGAGAAGGCAGGTGGGACGTGGGTCAGCGGCTTCTGTGGGGCCAGGGGGAGCTGGTGGCAGCCTGGGCTCAGGGGAAAGGTAGATGCTGAGGGGCAGTCACCTCAGGATCAGCTTTAGAGGTGAAGCCACCAGGAATAACTGGGGGTTTGGAAGTAGGGTCTCGGGAAGAGAGGAATCAAGGGTAACATCTGAGTTACCGTTGGTGCGTGGCGATGCGATTCCTGTCTCAGGGAAGACTGGAAAAGCCGCAGCCTGGGAAGTGCGGTGAGAGTCAGTGGTTCTGCCTTGTCACATTAGTGGGAGGTGTGTGTTATTCATCTAGGAGGAGAGGGCCCTGTGTAGGGTAGAGAGGAGGGTCTGGGGCTCGGAGGAGTCCAGAATTCAGAAGGGAATTTTAGAGTCAGCGGATGGCAGATGGCATTTGAGCTGTGGGGCTTCGTGAGCTCCCCTAGAGGCTGTGGACAGAGGGAGGAAGGCTGAGGCTGGCCCCAGGGGGCTGTACCTTCAGGGTTTCTTGTGGGAGAGGAGGAGGACCCAGCAGAGAAGACAGAGAGGCAGCGGCCTGTGAGGCAGGGAGCCTGGAGAGGGAAGAGCTTCCAGAAGGACAAGGCCGGTCACATCAGATGATACAGGAGATGGAGGCAGATGAGGACAGAAAACTGAGCATTCACTGTGGCGCCACATAAGGCATCAGTTACCAGGAGAACCATCTCATGGCGTGTGCTGGGGACAAGAACCCAGGTGGAGAGGCTGGAGGGGAGAGTGAGAAAGTGAGCCAGCAGCCAACATGACACTTCTGGGTGCTGTGAAGGAGGCAGAAAAGGAGGTGGTGAACAGATGTGCAGTCTAGAAGGTTTCAAGGGGCTGCGCGGGCTACTTAGGGATGTCTGGCAGGGAGGTGTAATTGGTGACAGGAGAAAGGGGTGGAAATAAGTAGAGAAACAAAGTCCTAGAGAGGAGGAGAGGGAAAGGGATCCTGAGCCACGTGCATAGAAACTGAGGCCCGTCTTCCACGTGGAACATGTGGAGCCGGAACATGCTGGCAGCTGGAAACTGGTGAGAAACTCTCACCTGAGCACATGGACTCTATCAAACATGACATGAGGCCATCGGTCAAGAGGGAGAGAGGAAAGCACCATGGAAGATGTAGAGAAAGAAGGAGTGAGGAACTAGGGAAGTGAAAGAGTACACTTCTAGGGAAGTGTGACGGATTTAGTGAAGGTGTTCGTTGCCCTCTAGAGATCTGTGCTCCTAAATTTAAAGAGAGAGCCAAACTGGCAGCATTGTACAATATTTCCCAGCCATAATCAGCTTCTAGGTAAGGGCTGGGAGTGACTAGAGAGTTGGGGCAGAGATGTTTTGGAAGGTCATGAGGTGGAAAAATAGGAGAGGATAGTCAGCAAGGGAGGTTCTCAGAATCAAGACTGAATGGGGGTCAGATGCAGTGGCTCATGCCTATAATCCTAGCACTTTGGGAGGCCAAGGCAAACAGATCACCTGAGGTCAGGAGTTCAAGACGTTCAAGACGAGCCAGGCCAACATGGTGAAACCTGGTCTCTACTAAAAAAAAAAAAAAAAAATACAAAAATTAGCCGGGCGTGGTGGTGCATGCCCGTAACCCCAGCTACTCAGGAGGCTGAGGTAGGAGAATCACTTGAACCCAGCAGGCAGAGGTCGCAGTGAGCCAAGATCGTGCCACTGCACTCCAGTCTGGGTGACAGAGTGAAACTCCATCTCAAAAAAAAGAAAAAGACTGAGTGGGTGGCTGGGCTGGGTGGCAAAGGTGATCACTGACTGTCCCTCGAGATCAGGCAGCTGGGACTGGTGGGATTAGACAGCGCAGTGGCTGCTGCTGGCGCCCTGTCCAAGCCCTGTCCAGACCCCAGGAGGTTGTGCTCCGTGCACTCTGCAGACCTTGGCCAGTGCCAGCCTCATGGCTGCCACAAAGGCTGCCCGGGAGATAGAGGCCACTACGTCACTGGTGTTGCTCCCCATGGGATGAGGCGGAAGCTGGGCTCCAACCAAGACCACCTGTCCTATCCTGCTTCCCATGCCCCCCTTTTCCTGGGAGTATTCTCCAGTAAATCATCTGAGCAAGAATCCAGCCTCAGGCTCTGCTTTAAGATCTATGAATTTTCACGTGCCAAGAACAATGATGGGCGTGGTGGTGGAGAAAGAGCCCGAGAATCCAGTACTAACAATATTGGTGAGTAAGGAGGGTGACGGGGCAGTCAAGAAATGACAGCTGGCAGGAGTCAGGGTCATGAAGAAGGACCAGGCATGTTGGCTTTGAAAAGGAAGGAGACAGGTAGGGGTCAGGCTGGAGAGCAAGGAAGATACTGGCCCCACGGCTTTCAGATCCTGCAGTTATGGAGTGGGATAGAATTAGCCACTTTAGAAGATTTGGGAGGAAGCAGGACCTTCAACAGACAGCTGAGTCTGAGATAGTATAAGAAGGTGAGATGACCAGAACTCATGATTAACCAAGAGTTTTGGATGGCCAGAGGAAGGATGGGTGATGCGGTCAGATTAGAAAATGTGCAGAGCGTATGTAGGGAGTGGAAGGTCCCAGATGATTCAGGAGGTTACGGTTCCGCCAGAAGCTGAGGGGAAGGGACATTTAATTCTTGGTGGATTTGGTCTTGGGGCTGAGAGCTATGGGCTCCGCAGAAGGATGGCTGCCAGTGTGGATGGGAAGAGCAACTTTCTCAGGGCCATTTTTTCCAGGTCCCTGAAAAACCAACTTAACTGGTTTGTATACACAAAACCAAGGATCTAGCTGGGGCCTCCCTGCCTCTTGGGGATTTAGAGAAATTTCACCCAAACGCCCAATGTATGGGCTCTGAGCCTCCAAAGGATTCCTCCCCACCCCACCCTTCCACCCTCAAAATGATTTTTGTGGCTGTTTGACAGCTTGATTCGCCAGTGCTGCGCCCCCGTATCCTGGAGGGACTGATTGTTTTCTGGCCTCCGCTCTCTGAACGTGAAGCTCAGGCTTTGCTTCAGCTGCCAAATTTTGTGAGTTGAGCAATTTAAGGCATAGAAGAGGAGGGAGGAGAGGGGCAGTGTGTGCACATCACCCTCTGCCAAGCTGGGGCTCACCATTCCTCTCATTTTCTCACTCCACTGCCCTCAGCATGCGTCACGTGCACACACACACATGCACATGCATGCACACATCAAAGAAGCCAGCATCTCTCCTGCTCTAAGCAGGATGTTTCCGCCCACACGCAGGCCCCTGGGGGCTCAGCTTCCATTCCAAGTGCCTGCCCAGGAATTTATTTCTAAGACAGATAATGCTCTTATTGAAAGACATCTGGAAAGCACAGCGCTCTCCCTCTGAAAACACTGTGGTGTCATGGTCGGGGTACAAACTCTGGGATCACACCCCAGCAAGGAACTGAACCTTTCTGAGCCTTGATTTCCTAATCTAGACAACGGGAGTGATAATACCGCACTTAACGTTTTTCCAGCACTTTCCTTGAGCTTGGCACTAAGCTAAGCACTTTATAACCATCCTCTTAATTAATTCCAACATTAGCCTTATGAACTGGGAATTACTCTCACTGATCAAAGGATAAAAATTAGATTTAGTGATTTTAAATAACTTGCCCACCATCTCCTGATTTTTAGTTGGCTGAGCTAGGATTCCACGGCACGTCTTTTTCACTTTGAAGTCTTTGCTCTTAAACTCCCTGCACAGATACAAAGTTAGGAGCCCTCAGAGCACCTGCTGGCCCTCCACTAACCTGACCCTCCTCACCTTGGGCCTCAGTTGCTCAACCTGTAAAATGGAAAGTTCCTTCCAGCTCTATCCCAATTGAATTTTTGAAAACGGCCGTCTTGGACTTGAAAGAGTTAACACAGATGCGTGTGAGTTCAAAATTCCCTTCTTACTCTGCTTTGTCCCAAGTTTTCAAAATCAGCTTTGAAGACCAAAAGCGCCTAACAGCTTAAGCTTGAAGGCAGAGTTTAGGAGGAGGTGAGTGTGCAAACAGCCACTGCATGTCTCCTGGGAGGCCCCTATGTTATCCCTAAATACTGCTTGACTTTTTAAAGTCTCATATTTTATCCATGATAAGGCTTCCACCCATGAAATCACAATACTAGAAACTGATTCAGAGAGCACTTGAGCTGAACAGAGGAACAGGCAGGGGAGGGGGGCTTCCTGAGACCCCTTACGTGCCAGACTTCATCACAAGTTCAGTACACAGAGGGGAAGCTCAGGTCCTGAGAGGGTGGGGTCTACCCCGCTCCACCCACGCGCGAGTCATGGCAGAGCCAGGGCCCTGCGCAGATCTTTGAGCCCAGGGCGTTCCTTCTGAGCGTTCCCGGGCCAGTGCTTGTCCTTTCTCATCTGTGTTTTTCCAGAACGTCTTAAACAACCCTGGGGGATAAGGGGGGCTGCCCGGTGACCAGGAGCTTCAACCTGTGCAACTTTGTTTTTACCAACCTAAGATTTTGTTGGAAAAAGGCTTCTGTTGCTTACAAATTTTTTAAAGGTTAGAAATGTTCCAGCCTGGGCAGCATGGCCAGACCTCATCTCTACAAATAATTTTTTTAAAAAATTATCCAGGCATGATGTCTCTCACCTGGACTGCCAACTACTCAGGAGGTTGAGGAAAGAGGTCAAGATGGCAGTGAGGTATGATCACTCCACTGCTCTCCAGCCTAGGCGACAGAGTCAGACCCTGTCTCCCCCACAAAAGCAGTTGGGAAATACAGCTATACTTTCCACATTCATTTTTTTTTTCTTGCTCCTAAATTGATTTCAGCAAAAAAATGGAAGCTCCCTGACATCAGGAATACAGAAAAGAGAAATACAAGGCACTCTGCATTTGGAGCCAGGAATTCAATTGTGCTGTAGGGATGTGAGTGTGTTTGTGTGTGATATGTGTGTGCATGGGTGTGCGTGTGTGTGTCCCACACCCACTCACAAGTCAGGATGACAGGTTTTGCACGGACATCCTGACTCCCCACTAAGAGGCAACCACAGCTGGCACCCATGGCCTTGTTTATGCTCCCACACGGGGAGAGACACAAATGATAAATCCTAGCAAGTTGTTTGCCTGCGGAGTTCCTGACCTGCTCCAAAGTTGCAGCTGGGGGAAACCCACAGGGCTCCAGCCCAGCTGTGCAGGTGGAGCCCTTCTGCGTGCTTGAGGATGGCACAGTGGGAACATCCCAGCAACCAGGCCACCTGGCATCTAAGAAATGAAGTTCGAGACAGAGTCCTGGGTTGGACATAAGTCTGGTCTCAGCTCAGACCTTGGTCTCCAGACCCCTGGCATGTCCTGGGCTTCTGCAGCCTTGCCCAGATATCTTCTGGAGCCCTCACTTCCCCGTTCACCCAGCTACAACCGTCACTCACGTCAGTGAGCTTCTGACTGCTCCAGCGCATCTGCAGGCCAACAGGAAGCCACCCAGACCCCATGGCTTGGTGTGCAAAACCCTTCAGAGCCTGGGCCCACCTGGCAGGCACTCCCTCAATTCACTTATGACTTTATTCCTGAATCCAGGATACACAAATGCCTGATCCAGGATCTGTCTCCCCTCTGTGCCATCCAGAGCCTTGCCAGCACCTGGCAGAAAGGAGGTCAGATCAGAGCTGATGGAGAATTGAATAAATAAGAGAACCAATGAAATATGCAAGAGTTCACTGAACGCTGTAAAGAACTGAAATCATAAACATAAGAAATTATTACTATTAGGAAGAATGTGATTATCACATGCCCCACTGGGCAACTTTTTTGGCCCCGTGACAGGGTTTTATGGAAATAAATAATGTAGCTTTAAGAAAATCAGTCAACTAATTTTAGAAAGTAATAACAACTATTTTCTCATTGTAGAAAACATTGAAAACATGATGAAAGATTGGTCACATACAGTCTAAACAACCAGATATAACCCAATGACACTGAGTGTATTTTCTTCCAGTCTGCTAGGCAAATGTGTGAATGTAAAAAGTAATGTAAGTGGAATAAAATTGCATACTGCTTTATATCCTGTTATTTTCAGGTAATAATTTGTGTTTGCACTTTGCTATATTTTGACCCCTGAGGTCAGGTTCCAGCATCCCCACTTTCTGGCTCTGTGACCTTAGGCCATTCATTTCACCTTGCTGAGCCCCTTTTTCTCATCTTGAAAATAACCACTCTTACTGGAGCCAATACTTCTGGGGATTACCAATATCAATATTCTCCTCTTTGCAAACATATTGTTAAACTCTATTTCCCAGGCTCCTTTGCAGCTGATGAGGCCATGTGACTCTATTCTGGCCAATGAGATGTAGGAGGAAGTGATGTATGCCACTTTTGTGCCTGGCTCATAGAATCTTCCACCAATGGTCCACCAAGCTCCCTCTTTACACTACAGGGCCCCCATGCTATTGAGTTGCACCAAGGCATTCAGGAAACCATGAGATGGAAGAGCCACCGGGCCCCAGGATGGAACAGATCTGGGCCCCCAAGTCAGAGCTTGGAGAAGGAGCCAAGTGGCCTGTGATGCGAACAAGAAATGAACTCACGCTGCTTAAAGGTATCAGGATGTATTTGTTTCTGCGGCCCAGCTTAATCTTACAGCTACTTATCTCATAAGGCATGCTGTGCCATTTAAATAAAATATGTGACATCAGTAGCCTATAAAAAGCGCTTCTAATCTGAGTCATTAAAAATTGAAGAACAATAAAGGATAAAAAAGCCATTTAGAAAATCGGATAATACAAACCACAAGGTTTGTGGGACTTCAGGGAAGAGAGCAGTCACTGTGGACAGCGGTGAGCAGTAAAAGGCGTGTTGAGGGGAATTTCTAGGGTGCATGTGGCTGTGGGTGGGGGAGAAGATTTGGAGATGTTTCATTCAACCAGTGTGAGTTTGCTGACTGCCAAAGAGCAATGAGGGGGTTGGGAGGGCTGTACGATTACAGGAAGGTGGGAAAGCGCCTGACTGGAGACTCATGCCCAGCTCCCAGGGCCTGCCCACCAGGAACTGATCCCTCCTCACACAGAACCTAGACTCCTCTCTCCAATTTGTCTCTCTGTTCAGCTTCAACACAAAACCTGAGGACCCCCAACATTCCAGCTCCCTCAGGCACACCCAGTCCTCTGTGAAGTCCTGCAATTCCAATTAGTAGATACCTCTCCAAACAGAATCAGCATCACCACCTCCCTCACACTGTCTTCAAACACTCACCTTCATCTCTCCCCTGGGCTGCTCCAATCTGTACCTCTTCACACACAGCACGCCAACCACACACACACATGCCAACCACACACACGTGCACCAATCACACACACGGATGCATGCCAACCACACACATGCACTGACCACACATGCGTGCCAACCACACACATGTGCCAACCACACACACACCAACCTCACACATGCATGCCAACCACACCATGTGCGCCAACCACACACATACACACCAACCACACACACACACGCCAACTGCACACATGCACATCAACTGCACACAGGCATGCTAACTGCATACATGCACACCAACTGCACACATGCACATCAACTGCATGCATGCATGCCAACCACACACATACACACCAACCACATACATGCACAACAACTGAACACATGCACGCCAACCACATACATGCATACCAACCACACACATGCACACCACCCATACACGTGCATGCCAACCACACATGTGCACACCAACCACATGCATGCATGCCAACCACACACGAGTGCCAACCACACACATGCACACCACCCATACACATGCACTCCAATCATACATGTGCATGCCAACCACATACGTGCATGCCAGTCCATCTCCCTACAATAGCAGAGGGCCCTGGGAAACACACATTTGATCATGTACCACACCCCATAAACACACACCATGATGGCTAATGTAATGTGTCAACTCAGCGGAGCCGTGGTGTCTGGATATGTGGTCAAACATTATTCCGGATGTTGCTGTGAGTGTGTTTCTGGAGATTAACATATAAAGAGGGGGACTTTGAGTAAAGCAGACTGCCCTCCCCAGTGTAGAGTGCCTTCCCTTATCCAATCAGTTGAAGGCCAGAATAGGATCAAAAGACTGACCTTGTGCTTAATATTCATCTTCCCCAAAGTCTATGTCCTCCATCAAGGAGCCAATAGAGCCTGCTTTGTTCACATAGAGTCCCAGGTGCCTGCAGCTGGGGCATGCAATAGGCCTGCATACAATTTAAAAGACTAACTAGATGAATATCTATTATAATCCAAATATTTATTTCCAGCTGGGCGCAACAATGATCATTCCTTCTCGTTTCCGATCACATATTGTTTGGCCACATGACAAATGCTCATACTCAAAAATGTCTCCATCATTGCACAATCCTTGATGGGAAAGTGACTAAAGCAGGCTACCTGTGGCAGCAACCCCACCCGGGACACTCACCCACATAGCCAAGCATCCTGCTGCCCCTCCCAGCCCCCACCACCAAGCTGAATATCCTGATCTCAGATGCCGACGCTCCCAGGTCTCTCCCCTGCTTCCCTCTTTCCTTTCTAATAAGAGGAAACTCCGCTCTGTGGCTAATTCTCTGTGTACCCTGGGTCATATTACTTAACCTCTTTGGCTCCAGATCCTCCTCTGTAAAGTAAGAGGCTGGATCAGAGGGTTGTCGGAGGCCCCCTGGCCCTGATCATGTGATCCACAATCATCTATGTCCTTCTACACCTTGGCCTGACTGCCCCTTCTCACTGCCAGGACTTCCTGTGCCTCAGAGCCAAAATCCACTACTCAGTTGTTCCAACCCAAGTTATTCTTAAGCCACTACAACGTGTCACACCAGCCAGGAGGTAACATCAGGATCACAAACATAAAACAGGATTTTTCTCCCTCTTTTCTGAACTGCAATTGCAGAAGTGGACTCAGCTGTCCTCAATGGGTCTCTCCCACACACTCACACATATATGCACACTCACACGTACACACACGCTCACACATACACATTCACGTCATCTTTTCTTTGTTTCACTTAGAGTGTTTTGATAATAAGCAACAGAAACCACTTCTGGCATATCTAAGGAGGAGAGAGAGAGGAAGCAGAGAAGGACCATGAGAAGAGAACGAGAAGGAGGAGGAGGAGAAATTGGATGGTCTCTGAGAATCACAGGAGACTGAACAGAGAGGTCTCGGGAAGGACAAAGAATACCTGGGTCAGAGATCCAGGAACAGGAACCAGCCAGGGGTCTCTTCACAGTTGGACAAGCAGGATCACCAGCCACCACAACATCCTCGTTTTTGTTATCAAATTATGTCATACATATAAGAGTCTGTATTCAGAACATATCAGTACCATTTCAAAAATATACAAATAAACTGACCTCCATGGATCCAACAGCCAGATCAAGAAGGAGAACTTGACCAATAGGTCTGAAGCTCCCGGGAGCATGTCTAGCCTGCAAAGCCTTGACTTTTGTCCGTCCTCACATCCATGCACTCAAGGTTCAAGCTGCTCTTCCAGGAACTTGATTGGCCCAACTCAGTCGCATGCAGATCACTCGATTTTAAATGTCAATGAAACTTCGTGCATTGGGGAGCCAGAAGGCCACCAAAAGGCAACTGGGGGGCTACTATCGGAAATGTGGACCTGAGTACTGAGTAGCACAGCAAGTGTGCCCGGCAGGCTACTCCTTGGAAGACTCGCCCCAAAAGATGCTTCCTTCACCTGTGTTTGAGGATTTTTTTGGTTTTGCTTGCTTTTCCTTACACCTCCTCTTTGACTTAAAGGTGTGTCATACGACTGTGCCAGAACAGTGCTTAAGTGGCAGGCAGCAGGCTGTGCCCAGAACCTCTCCTCTCCTACCTTGGCCAATTTTCTCTTGAACTTAGCAAAATTGGATTCTTCCCTTAGAGAGAGTTATTTCCCAAGAAATTCCTGGCTTCTTTATACAAAGAGGCCACTGATGGGACTGGCCTGTGGCTTGAATCCTAAGGCATACCCAGCACCCACATCTCAATAAAGAAGGCAGAGATGATTTGAAGCCAAAGTAACGGTTTCTCCTGCTGCGCAGTGTGATCAGGATTACCAGCTGTCCACCAAAACCCATTCCTCTGATTTCTTAATAACAGGCTTGTAGCCAGTGATGGGCTGCCCAGTTAGGTAACACTCCCCAGGCTGTCTTGGATGCAGTATGTGCTATTGGGGGTCTAGAACTCAAGCCTCAGAGCATGTTTCCTTCTCACTCTCTTTTTCCTTTTCCCATAAGCTGGAACAGGGACATGGCGGTGACCCAACTCTAATCACGGAAATGACCAACATGACCTAGAGAATCATGGAAAAACACATAGTAGTAGCCTGCATCCCTGAGTGACTGCGTGGAGTGCCGCCACCCTGACAAGTGGGATGGCTCCCCCCAGGACCATTATGTGAGAGCGAGAGATTGCAAGCCAATCCTTACTTAAATGAATGCACCTACAATCAGAAAGGCCTTTATCTCAGTACTTAGAGGAGGCATCCCATGATGTGGAACCAGGAAAAGCCTTCTGGTCAACATCTATCAACCCAACTTCTAACCATTTGCTATAGGACCTTGGTCTTTGGGTAAAAACGCTGTCACCCCATGACACTGACCAAGAAACTGTACATGAATCCTGAATAGAATAATGCATTTCTGTATATTTCATTAGCCAAGATTAGGGAATCTGAAAGCATGATAAACAGGACTGACAGAATTTTGAAGGGAGGATAATAAAAAAAGAATGCTGAGACTAAATTATAATCTGATGAAGATTGAGGAGATAGGGCACTGGGGATACCAGAAATTAATTTGTAAGAACTGCCAGGAGCAGTGGTTCATGCCTGTAATCCCAGTATTTTGGGTGGCTGAGGCAGGCAGATCACCTAAAGTCAGGAGTTCGAGACCAGCCTGCCCAACATGATGAAACCCCCTCTCTACTAAAAATCCAAAAATTAGCTGGGCATGGTGGTGGGCACCTGTAGTCCCAGCTACTCAGGAGGCTGAGTCAGGAGAATCACTTGAACCCGGGAGGCAGAGGTTGAGTGAGCTGAGATTGTGCCACTGTACTCCAGCCTGGGCAACAAGAGTGAAACTCTGTCTCATTAAAAAAAAAAAAAAAAAATTGTAAGAACCCTGAGGGGAAATGAGAAGCCAAAGAAAAGGGCACAGAAAGAAACAGTGAGAAGCATAGAGAAAAATGTGAAATCTGCTTGCAAAGGAAACCTTAGATTGAGAGGGAGAACTCTCACCAACAAGGACAGACGGCAAGGAAGATAGAGACAGAGACAGAGAAGGAAAGAGACAGCTAGAGACAGAGACAGAGCTAGAGAGAGAGAAAAAGGAGGCTGGTGTTATCCAAAGTGGCCAGGGGAGCTGGCTGTGGTATTTATCCACATCAAAGCCTTGGATTTCCATCTGCTCCCTGGTGCCTGAGTTCCATCATCACCAAGATGGAAACCATCTGGCCCCTATGCACGGGGCCTTCCCACAACACTGGAGTTTTTCCAGCTCCCCGACCTCGTGGGGAATTTAGTGCCTGAGTCAGAGGCACGACATCAGCCAGGCCTCAATCCTCTTCTTACCCACTGGTCTCTCATTGGCAGTGAAAGCCATTGCCCAGTGTGTTGGCCCCATGCACATTCACTGAGCCAGCCTCCCTCTGAGCCCCTCACTCAGCTGGCTTCTTACTGTGCAATCTACCCAGAGCATAACCAGAGACCCAGGTGTTTTCCCAGGTCAGGTGGGGAAGGAATGTGAAGAGCCTGGGTGGGCGCTCAGTTAGGTGACCTGCCCGAAAGAGCTGACCTTCTTTCTCTCAGTTGTACAACCTGAGGCAAGTCGCTGCTCCTCTCTGAGCCTCAGTTTCCCCATATATAAAATGGGACTGGTAATATCTACTTCACAGGCGTGTTTAAGGATTAAATAACTATTATAGGAAGCCTTAAGCCAAGTGCTATGGGATAGGAGAGGCTGAATCATAGCTGATAATCATGTATTATTATTCGTAGGCAGGTGAGGAGGTAAAATCGTCCTGGCTGGCTCCATCGTTTTTCAGAACGCACCCCTAGACTACATCTTTGTGTGGGTCCTGGTCCAAGTAAAACCCTCCCCAGTCAGTGGCCAAGCCCCAGAACCAGGCATGAACTCCCATAACCTGGAGCCATCGAGAATGAAAAACCTGGAGCTGTCCTGATGCTGGTGCCCGCATGAGTAATGAGGATGTAATAAATGAGCATAATATTAAGGAAATGTGGCAGGGGCCACAGAGTGACCTTGGGGAGGTGGGGGCAGGGAAGGGAGCACACGTCCCTGCAGTGCCAGGATCTGGACATTACATAGGGCATGCAGCTGCCTCCATTTGCAGCCTTTACTAACCTGACTCGAGTATACCACATTCTCCTCCAAGGATGCAGGAAGGCAGCTCTGGAAGCTTCCCGCTACCCATGGTCACAGATCAGTTGCCTAGGACCCAGAATAATAGTTCCTGAGAGACGCATGCAGACACTGTGTGTGCATTAGCTTGCTGAACCCTGGCACATGCCTATCAATAGGTTCTGCTGCAGCTGCACTGGGCAGATGAAAAAGCAAGCTAAGGGCCTTGTTTCAGATTTGCAGCAGAAGCAAGGGCAGAATTTGGACCAGGCAGTCCGCCTCCCTGCCTGCCTGCCATTCAGAGACCACAGGGGTCTCTCTTCACCGTGCTTCAGAGGGCTTGGGTGTCAGCAAGCCCTGAGTTCTGGGGGTTTTGCTGATGTGAACCCCAGAAAGCTTCCAGGACAGAGAGAGCCCATCCAAGTCCAGTCAGCCCCTCCTTAGGGTCACACGGGCTACACCCTGGGTTGGCAGCCTCTGGACTGGATGAGATGGACACACAGAACCTCTGAGACTCCACAACATCTGATCTTAGCACCACTGTGTCTCAAGTGGATTTGAGAACTCCACAGGCACCCAAGAGGCTATTTCTTAACCTCTCAGAAGCTTCACCTGCAATTTAAGGCTTCTATTTCTGAGCTAGGAATGGACCACTTTGTCTGCTGTAAGAGAGCTTAGGGCAGCAGTGAGCACAGTGGTGATGTGTGGTGGGCCAGGGGCCACTGAAATTCCACACTCTTTCTAGGAGACAGCCCACTGCGTCTACTACGCACCAGGGGTGCAGAGTCCATTGGTGAACACGACGGGCAAGGTCCTTGATGGCTAGGAGTTTACATTCTAGAAAAGGAGCATCTCCAGTGAGCAAATAAACCCATGGCACTCAAATGCAGAACAGTGATTGGGCTACGAGGAAGATAGACAATGGTCAGGAGACAGAGGTCAAAGGCCCGGTGCCTGTGTGTGTCTGTGTGCCTAGCATCCATGGGGAGTATATGCATGTGTTTGTGTGATGTGCGTGTTGGTGGAGTTTGCATTGGTGTGCACTTTGTGGGTTTATCTGTGTGATGTGTGTGCGTGTTGTGTATAGTCTGTGTTGGTGTGTGTGCTGGTATGTGTGACGTGTGTTTCTTTGTGTGTGCATGTGTGTATGTGTTGTGGCTGCTTCAGATTCGGTGGTCAGGCAGGCTTCTCTGAGAGAGGTGACACTAGAGCCAAAGTGGCCAGGAGAGCTGGCTGTGGAAGATGAGACTATCAGGGTAACTGTCGAAACTGGCTGCCCCCAGCGTTGGGAGGCTCCCAGCTGTGGCATGTGGCGCCCCATCAGCACTCTCGTGATGTGGGGTCACTCCTGGTGACAGAATGTGAAGGATGTCCTCCCTCCAGGGTCCACAGGAGGGCAGAATCAAACCCAGGCCTGACCCTCCCAACTCTTTTGAACTGCAGGCAAGATCCCAGCTGTGCTGGCAGAGCCTCCCAAACCCCCAGAGAAAACGCATGCCCCAGTGGGGCCTTTCTCCAAGCAAGTCACTGCTCTTAACTGCCTCTTGCAGGGACCCTGCCCAACAGGCACGACCCTCAGGTATCCCCTCACTGTCTTAGAGAGCCCAGATTCCCCAGGGGATCTTCCAGGCCTCTGTGGCCTGCCCAGGGCCACTCATCTTCATGGAACTTATTCATTTCTTCTCACTCTGGAGTGCAAGAGGCCAGGCTTTTTTTGCACAGCAAAACTCCAAAACCGAAACCACAAAAGTCTGTACCTGCTAATTTGTGTGTTCCATTCCATCTATCAGCATGAAAAACCAAGCAAGGTTTTCCTATGCCTGACACTGGCTGACTGGGTAATCATACACACCTAAAATCATTTTTTCACTCATCCACATTTCTCAAGTGCCCACAGCATTTGAGACAGTGAGGTATAGAAGATGAAATTGCCGCCTCCAGCAGTCCATGGGAGGAAGCAAAGACATCCATGCAAATAATCACTGAGCCCCTGTTCATCTCCAGGTGCTTAGGGAAAAGGAGTAATCTCTTGGCAGATACAAAGTAAGGCAGGGAGGCACGGCTCCAGTGGATACACATGACAGAGCAACAGGCTTCTGCAGGCTGGCCTTCTGGAGAAGGCTCTGTGGGGCACTGAGAGTTAAGCTGGGGCCTGAATGATAAATGGGTGTTGCCAGATACAGGGAAGAGTGATGAAATGGGTGGATCACCTGAGGTCAGGAGTTCAAGACCAGCCTGGCCAACATGGTGAAACCTCATCTCTACTAATAATACAAAAATTAGCTAGGCATGGTGGTGGGCACCTATAATCCTAGCTACTTGGGAGGCTGAGGCAGGAGAATCACTTGAACCTGGGAGGCGGAGGTTGCAGTGAGCTGAGACTGCACCACTGCACTCCAGCCTGGGTGATAGACCAAGACTCCATCTCAAAGAAAAAAGAAAAAAGAAGAGCGAGAGAGAGAAAGTGATGGGGAGAGTTCTAGGACTGGCAGAGGAAAGATTTATCCAGTAGGCACTGGATACTAAAATGTCAACATACTTCCTTATGAATAAATGGACACCTTCCTACATCCCATCCCAACACTCGGCTCACCCCAACCCCCGATCCTGGAACCCACTCTTATGGGGTGTATTGTATCACCCAATAAGGTGTTGAAATCCTAATCCCCAGTAGCTGTAGATGTGACCTTATTTGGAAATAGAGTCTTAGCAGAAGATCAAGTTAAAAGGAGGTCATTAGGGTGTCCCTAACCTAATATGTCTATGTTCTTATATAAAAGAGAGAAACTTGGACATGGACCGCCACCCACGGGAGTTCTGCTGCCACAGCTAAGGAGTTACCAAGCTACAGAGAGGCCTGGAACAGATTCTCTCTAGTGCCTTCCCAGGGTGCCCGGCCCTGCCCACACCTTAATGTCAGACTTCTAGTCTCCAACACTGTGAGACAATCAATTCCTGTTGTTTAAGCCGCTCTGTATATGGTACTTTTTTATTGCAGCCCTGGGTAACTGATACACTACCTATGATCCAAATGTTGAAGAGGAAACTCCTCATAGACCAAGAGGTCTCTAAGAGGCTGTTCCATTGGATTGCCATTGGTAAAGATTTTAAACATCACTCCTGGAGAAAGCAAATGTAAAAGTCCTGAGTCCAAGATCTCTCTGAAAAGGAAAGGACGCTCAAGGGGACAGGAGAGGGAGGGGGAAAGTGGGAAGGAGAGAGAGCAGGAGCCAGGCGCCACCGGGGACTTGGTCCTTACTCTAAGAGCAAGAGAAGCACTGCAGGGTTGTAAGTGACACACGTTGACTTATGCTTTTGGAGGGGCCCTGGGGCTGCTGGGAGGGTATGAGGCAAATGTGGCCATGAAGACACTTCCTAGGAGGCAGAGCCTTATCTAGGCTGGAGAGGTGGGTGGCAGATCTGGGCTGGGGGTGGGAACAACTGGGGGAGTCTTCACTTCTGTTTTCTCTGTGAAATAGCAGGAAAGGTTATTTGTGTGGGATGATGGGGGAGTAGAAGTTGTGGGGGTATGAAGGAAAGAAGGCAGGGCAAACAGATGGGAAGCCCTGGGAGGCTCTGGACAGCGTGGGGTGCTGCCAAGGCTGGCGATTCTGAGTTAGCAGCAGTGTCGTCAGGGCACCAAGCTGGGGGGGGGCAGTGCCCAGAGGAGGTGGAAGTGCTGGAGCGACGTGAGTACGGGGAGGGGCCAACAGCCATCGTGCCAGTGAGGGGGAAGGCAGACGCAGTGGGAGCAGTTGAGTACCTTATCTGGAAAGCAGGAGGGTTACAGGCAGAAAATAAAATGACAATTTGGGCTAAAAGTGGCAGATTCATCACACGGAGGTGTGCTCCCTCTCCCAAAACCCCTTTAAAATTGTTAGTAAAGGTGCTGAGATTTTTAAAAAGGTGTTGCTGTATAAGAACACAGCATGGCCAGGCACGGTGGCTCACGTCTGTAATCCCAGCACTTTGGAAGGCTGAGGCGGGCGGAGCACAAGGTCAGTAGATCGAGACCGTACTGGCTAACACAGTGAAACCCCATCTCTACCAAAAAAAAAAAAAAAAAAAAAACGCAAAAAGTTAGCTAGGTGTGGTAGCACATGCCTGTAGTCCCAGCTACTTGGGAGGCTAAAGCAGGAGAATCACTTGAATCTGGGAGGCAGAGGTTGCAGTGAGCCAATGGATCTTGCCACTACACTCAGTGTGGGCAACAGAGCAAGACTCCATCTCAAAAAAAAAAAAAGAACACAGCACACAGAAGGCGCTTCAGTAGCTGCTGAGAGAGTCAATAAACTGTTAGTTGACTGAGAGCAAGCGAGGTATCCAGCAGAGCAGGCTCAGTGTCCACCTAAGGGCATCTAGAGAGGATGCCGTCAACAAGCCGCTGACCACAGAATCCAGGGGCTCAGTGTTTTGAAGCAGCAGGTGTCATGAAAAGAGGATGTTTGATTTGAGACTCAAGGAAAAGCAGATTGGACAAAAATTTGTCTGAAAAATGGTTTGGTTCTCAGTCCCCTCCTTCTAGCGTCTGATGCACTCCCTATGACCCAAACGTTAAAGAGTAGACCAGGAGGTCTGACTCCAGCAATAGCTTCTTCTCCCTTCTCCTGCTACCTCCAGCCCCCGTACGAGCTTTACTCTCTGGGAAAATTAAATGCGAGCAAGAAGAGGTGAGGCCTGAAGCTGAATAGGTTAGGGTTCCATGGAAATCTGGATGCAGACTCTGGCACCCCAGACCCCTTCTGGGTCCAGTTCTCAGAAGGCCAATGCCAGGAATATGCCTGTCCAGGCTGGGAATGCAGGGCTCTAGAGGGAACGCCTGCAGTGCTGGCATCAGAAGTGTCGACGAAAAGAGTCAAACTGTAAAATATTTGAAGAGATTTATTCTGAGCCAAATATGAGAGACATGGCCCATGACACAGCCCTCAGGAGGTCCTGAGAATATGTGTCCAAGGTGGTCAGGGTGCAGCTTGGTTTTATACATTTTAGGGAAGCATGAGACTTCAACCAAATACATTTAAGAAATACATTGGTTTGGTCCAGAAAGGTAGAAACTCAAAGTGTGTAGGGGGAGGGGTGTTTCATGCTATAGGTAAATTTAAACATTTTCCCGTTAACAATTGGTTGAGTTTCTCTCTCTCTCTCTCTCTCTCTCTCTCTCTCTCTCTCTCTCTCTCTCTCTGGTGTTCTTCTTTTTTTAAATGTTCACATTTTTTTATTTTTATTTTTAAATTTTGCTTTAAGTTCTGGGATACATGTGCAGACCATGCAGGCTTCTCACATAGATATACACGTTCCATAGTGGTTTGTTGCATCTATCAACGCATCATCTAGATTTTAGGCCCCATATGCATTAGGTATTTGTCCTAATGCTATCCTTCCCATAGCCTCCCACCCCCTGACAGGCCCCAGTGTGTGATGTTCCCCTTCCTCTGTCCATATGTTCTCATTGTTCGACTCCCACACATAAGTGAGAACACGTGGTATTTGGTTTTCTGTTCCTGTGTTACTTTGCTGAGAAAGATGGTTTCCAGCTTCATCCATGTCCCTGCAAAGACATGAACTCAGCCTTTTTTATGGCTGCATAGTATTCCATGGTGTATATGTGCCACATTATCCAGTATATCATTGATGGGCATTTGGGTTGGTTCCAAGTTTTTGTTATTGTAGATAGTGCTGCAATAACCATACGTGTGCATGTGTCTTTATGGTAGAATGATTTATAATCCTTTGGGTATATACCCAGGAATGGGGTTGCTGGGTCAACTGGTCTGAAGACCTGGGATCATAGAAAGGTAAGTGTTCAGGTTAAGATAAAAGATTGGAGACCAAGGTTCTTTTGAAGTCTTGTATTGGCTGCCCTTAGAGACAATAGATGACAAGTGTTTCCTATTCAGATCTTTAAAAGGTGCTAGACTCTTAGTTAACGTCTTTAGGTTTGGGAGGGCCTGGAAGAAAAAGATCTGGCTATGTTAATAGATAGCTATGCAAATTTTCCCTCACAAAGGACAGCTTTGCAGGACCATTTCAAGATATGGCTAAGAAAAATGTTTGGGGGTAACATATTTTGATTTTCCTCCTTGTCTCATAATATTATGCAAGAGTCAGGTTGGAAAGTAAGTCGCTATATATAGGGTTAAATAAAACCCATCTGATGAGAATTTACGGTTTGTAGGGCATGACTCCCAAGACCCCTTAGGTAGGAATTTGGGCAAGATTGAAAAATCAGAGCTTAGTCCTCAGAAGAGCCCCCACCAGCATTCCTAGCTTGCTGCTGTATGTCTCCTCCATGACCCACACTTGGCACTGAGGCCAGACCAGCTGTGCAGACCCTGGGGCCAGCTCACTATGCAGTGTAGGCTGGAGGCCAGGGGCACTGGTCATTTGAAGAAACCCACTAAAGCAAGCAAGGAAGAAAGAGACCAAGAATAAGCAGTGCAGGCCATCAAAAAAATTAAATTATTATTAAAACCTCACAAGGTTAAAATATTGCACCCATTAAATAAGAACAGGGCACTTATAAAAATGAACAAAAATGAGTAGAGATCTCACACGTTAACAACATAATAAAGACTGGGAGGAAACTCTTTGCAAAGCATATACCTATCTGAGAAAGGACTTGTACCTTTATATAAAGAACTCTCAGAAGTCAACAATATGAAAATAAACAACTCAATTAAAAAGTGGGCAAAGGACTTGAACAGACACTTCACCAAAATAGATAGGTGGGCGGCAAATAAGGAGATGGAAAGACGATCAACATCACTGGTCACCAGGGTGCAGACGAGAAAAGTCAAACTCTATAAAACATTTAAAGAGATTTACTCTGAGCCAGCTATGAGGACCATGACCCATGACACAGCCCCAGGAGATCCTGAGGACATATGCCCAAGGTGGTCGGGCTATAGCTTGGTTTTATACACCTTAGGGAGGCGCAAGACATCAGTCAATACATGTGGGGTATACATTGGTTCGGTTTAAAAGGTGGGACAATTCAAAGAGTAGGGGGCTTCCAGGTCATAGGTGGATTTGAAGATTTTCTGATTGGCAATTGGTTGAAAGAGTTATTTTCTAAAGACCTGGAATGAAAAGAAAGGATGCCTGGGTTAAGATAAGGAATTGTGAACACCAAGACAGTTTTTACCATGAAGATGAAGCCTCCAGGTAAAAGCTTCAGAGCTCTTACCAGACCTAAAAAGGAGGCAGGCACAATCATTCTCTCTTGGATCAGGGGAAAAGGTCTGGGAAGGGAAAGGCTCTGCAAAGTGCAGATTTTCCCCACAAGAGGCAGTTTTGCAGGGCCATTTCAAAGCATGACAAAGAAATACACTTCAATTTCTCTCAGGGCTTGCTATCTGCCATGTGATGCTATACTAGACTCAGGGTGGAATTTGGTATTTTATTCCTACAAAGAGTCTGTTTCGTCTCTCTAAGATCTCTGTTTTCATGTGAATACTGATCGGTTGTAATTGAACTCCAAAGGGAGGAGAGTATAATGAGGCATGTCCCATCACAGCCTGAACTCAATTTCAGGTTAACTTTGGAATTGCCTTGCACAAAAAAGGGGCCCTTCAGTCAGTTGGGGGTCCTGGAGTTTTATTTTTGGTTTACAAGAGAAATGCAAATTAAAACCACAATGAGATACCTCCACGTACCTGTCAAGTGGCTAAAATTAAAAAGAATGATCTGGCCAGGTACAGTGGCTCATGCCTGTAATTCCTCCAAGTCAGCAGGATCACTTGAGGCTAGGAGTTTGAGACCAGCCTGGGCAGCATAAGGACACCCTTCCATTTCTACAAAAAATAAAAATAAAAAGTAGCCAGATGTGGCACAAGCCTGTGGTCTTAGCTACTTGGGAAGCTGAGGTGGGAGGAAGGCTTGAGCAGAGAGGTTGAGGTTGCAGTGAGCCATGATCACACCACTGCACTCCAGCCTGGGCAACAGAGCAAGACCCTGACTCAGAAACAAAAATAAATAATAAAAAGGATGGACTTACCAAGCGCTGATAAAACTATGAACCACCTGGAACTCTCATAACTGCTGGTCAGAATATAAAAAGGCACAGGCAGCTTGAAAAACTTTGGCAGTTTCTGTAAAAGTTAAACATTTACTTACCATATGATCCAGCAATTCCACACCTAGTTATTTATCAAAGAGAAAAGGAAATATACATTCATATAAAGACTGTACATGAATGTTCCGAGGAGACTTATTTGTAATAATCCCACAAGCCAGAAACAACTTAGATGCCCAAAAAATGATGAACAGATAAACACACCGATATATTCATTTACTCAGCAATAAAAAATAATGAACAATTCATACACTCAACTTGGATGAATTTTGAAATAATCGTGTGGAAGAAAAAAGGCAGACTGATAAAAGAATGCACACTGTAAAGATTTCGTTTTTATAAAACTCTGAATAGTAAAAAGTATTTTATAGTTACAGAAAGTGAAGAGAAGGGGAGGTGGGGAGAGGTTGGGGTGGATGGATGCCTAAGAAGCACTGCAGGATGATGGATGTGTTTGTTCTTTTGATTATGGCGATAGTTTCAAGAGTGTATATGGTGTATGTGTATGTAGATATGTATCACAATGTGCCCTTTGAAGACACATAGTTTAGCATATGTCAATTATACATCAATAAAGCTGTTTCAAAATATGATGCCTGAAATTTAAATTTTCAAAAAAGGATTGGAAGCTAATATTGAGAAAAATTCCAGGAAAAAAAAAAGAAGAAAAAGGAGGAGGAGGGGAGGAAAAAAGGAGGAAGAAGCATAGTTGTTTAAAAATTCTGAGTTAGAGAGTCAATCCAGCTGGTCCAATATCTGAAAAATAGAAGTTCCAGAAAAAGGACAAAGAAGGAAACCAAAGAGAGAAACTTGTCAAACAAACAATAAGTGTAACTGTATTTGGAAAAAAGAGTCTTTGCAGATGTGTTTGAGGATTCTGAGATGAGGAGATGATTCTAGATTACCAAGTGAGCCATAAAGGCCATCACAACTGTTCTTAGAAGAGCAGGCAGGAAGAGGCGGGGCACACACAGGAGAGAGCCGTGTGAAGGACGCAGAGAGGGAGTGATGTGGCCACAAGCCAAGGATCACTGAGGAACGCTGGTGACCAGCTGGGTGGAGATGGAAGAACGAGTGTGGCCCTGCCAACACCTTGACTTCAGACTTCCAGCCTCCAGAACTGTGAGAGCACATTGGTGGTTCTTGTTTTGCTTTGTTTTCTTGAGACAGAGTCTCACTCTGTCGCCCAGGCTGGAGTGCAATAGCACAATCTCAGCTCACTGCAACTTTCACCTCCCAGGTTCAAGCGATTCTCCTACCTCAGCCTCCTGAGTAGCTGGGATACAGGCGTACGCCACCATGCTTGGCTAATTTTTATATTTTTAGTAGAGACGGGGTTTTACCATGTAGGTCAGGCTGGTCTCAAACTCCTGACCTCGTGATCTGCCCGCCTCAGCCTCCCAAAGTGCTGGGATTACAGGCGTGAGCCGCCGCGCCCGGCCACATTGGTGTTGTTTTAAGTCACCAGGGTTGCGCTCATTTGTTACAGCAGACCTAAGGAACCAACACAGACACCTAATCACAGACAGCACTTGGCTCCCCGGGGACAACACAGCCATGTTACACTCCGGGTTATGTAGTCATAATAACAGAAACACTGAGAACCGATACAGCCAACTTTTTAGTATAATCATATTGGGAGGATGATGGGAGAGAGAAAGCAAGAACATACATAAGCATTAAGAGGAGTAAATCCTTCCTAGGGGAAGTGGATGGAGGGTCTGAGGGTGATGAATGAGTGAGCAGCAGCAGTAGTTCCTGTAGAAGAAGGAGAAAGAGTTTCAGCAGGTGTCCATGGACGCGGGGCTGGAGAGGGAGGATTCCAGCATGGGGTCCCTATGAAGAGTAGAGCAGGGGATGTTTCTGTTTTCATTTTAAACCTGTGATCCTCATTTAATTTTTCGTTACATGAAGCTGTGTATGATTCTGAGAAAAACAAAATTCATTTAGAGTAAAGGAACTAGGCAGTCTGAATCAATCATCTTGTGATGGGTCTAGATCCAGGGGTGACAAATCCAAGGCTGTGTCATGGGACAGATGGCTGGAGTGAGGCTGCAGGAGATGAAGGGTGCAAAGCACCATCCTTGGGGACATCCACATTTTCCCAAGCAGGAAGAGCAGCAGGGATGCCAGAAGGGCTCTTACTGTCCTCACGGGCTCCAAAGGGCAGGACAGAAAGGCAGCAAGGAAACAGAGAGTGGCTCCAGGCTCAGGGCCTGGCGGGGCTGCCATGGTGGGCAGTGACACGCAGTAGGGATGGGGCCTGCTGGATGGAACTGAGAGTCACAGGACCTCGCTGGATGAAGCCTGTGAGGAGGGGCTCAGACGGGGGGAGGGTGAGGAACATTCCTCTTGCCCAAAGTCCCGTGGCACCGGTGTGAGTGAGCAGATCAGGGGACTGACTCTGGGGCAGCCACCGCAGCAAGCAGCAGCCTCAGGGTGATGGAGGTTTGCTCATCTGACACCTGGGGCTGGGCAGAGACCTCTCCCCGGGTCAGCTGTGGACAGCCTGTGGAGAGACTGATGAAAGGTGGGCCAGTTCAGAGAACGAAAGGTTCCTTCCAGCTGAGGGACACCCGGAGGAGGGGACATTGGCACTGACATGTTCCAGGAGGTGGGACTTGTAACCCGGAAAGAAATACACAGAGGGGATCTTCCTGCTAAGTGCCGAGAGCCGTGCAGGCAAAGGCTCAGAGACGGAGAACGCCAAGGTCGTGGGGCCCAAGTATGGGAGGTCTGGAGAGGGGTGTTGTGAGTGTGCTGGTTCTCGCAGGTCTTTCCTGCCTCTCCAAACAACCTTTCTGGGTGTGGGGGATTCCCCACCTGATGAGGGTGGCAAAAGGTCTCCCACCCTTTTCTGCACCTGGGGTGCAGGTGGGTGACCAGGACTCCCTTATAGGATGCTCCTACATGGGCCTTTGAACCAGGAGCCAATGATGGGGAGAGGTGAACACACTAGGAAGCTGTCCAAGGAGAGCTGCAGCAGCTGCAGCAGCTCCCAGATGCATCGGGGCCGCATGGGACTGCCCAGGTTGGCCTGGGCTCGTCAGCAGCAGCACCTTGAGGTCTGTGCCCACAGAAGCAGTGGCAGTGTCTACACAGGAGCAGCTCTGAGGTGGCTTTTGGCCACCACCATTCCTGGCTGCTTGCCCTCTGGAGTTCTCCCAACCCCTACTCAGCCCAGGAATGCCGAGTCCTTCTGGGGTGGGGGAGATTCCCAGACCGCCTGGGCTTCTGTTGATTGTCTCTAAGTTCTCTGTATGCAGAGGCAAGGGAAGAAGGCATTTGTGATTCAATCAGCAATTGTTCATGACACACTTCCCCGGTGCCAGCCTCCATAATGACGTAATTCACTTTTGCTTCCATTAATTGCTAAAAATGCCCCCAAATACATCCTGGAATCAAAAAAGTGACCTTCAGGAAAGGAAAAGGTCACCTTCTCACTTTCTGAATCATCTGGTCTGGGAAGAGAGCCTAGCTCGGTGCCCAGAAGGAAGGCCAGTCTAATAGTCTCCACCCACAGGGTCTCTGCTGCAGGGGGCCCCTGGCTATTTCTGGCAACAGGGACTCTGGATCCTGCTCCCACTTCCATCGCTTGGTGTTTGTGACAGGGCCATGTTTAGGAAGGTGGTGGCTATTTACGGGGCAGGAGCGACCGGATGTGTTGCTCAGGGCCACCCTGATGTCTCCGGGCTGGCTCCTCCCTCCCCAAGCCCTTTCCCCCAGGGCCTCCAGGACTGCTACATCTCCAAGGACTGCCACTTTCATGAGTCACCAGGAGACCAGGGGCCCCTTTTCCTTGGCAGGGGCAGAAGGGGAGAAAACACAGTCCCAGGATTAGACTGGGTGAGTAGGGAATGTCCTCCCTGAACTCCAGGCCCCCCAAGTGGCACCAAGGGCATCTACAGTTAGGAGATTCCCCTCCCTGACCCTGTCCTTTTTCATAGACCTTCCCAGGTTCCAGGCCTCCCGCTGCAACCACCTGAGGGTCCAGTATGAGGGACAGTGCCTCCTGCCCCCCATCTCCTGCCTTCCCAAAGTGGCCTTTCTCAGAGGGGGCTGCATGGCTCTGCCAGGCTAGAGTGCACTGCATTGTGGTCAGCCCCCATGCCCCCTGGGCTGGTGGCCTCCCCTCCTGTAAGTTGGAGTTGACAATCCATCTGGACAAGTCAGTGAAACTGTTAGGAGGAAGCTTCAGAAAAAAAAACTGGATGGGAAAGTCCTCTCCCACCTCCAGAGTGTAGTCGGGGGCGGGGGGGGTTCATCTTGACAAGGAGAAAGCAGGACCAGCTTCCCAGCTCAAGGAGTCCTAGGCTGGCACATGGGGACAGAGGGAGCCTCCATGGCCACCTGAAGGACAGGTGGATGGAACGGTGAGTGAGAATTCTGGGGGAACCCCGAAGTGGAACAGGAAGGGTGTAGACCAGGGAGTCAGACAGAAACCGGGTTCACACTGGCTGCAGCCTCCCTTTCTCTGGCCAAGGGGTGTTTATGGAGCACCTGGCATGGGCCTGCCTGCAGATCAGTGCATGGCATAGACACAGCCCTTGCCCTCTGCATGTTCATCGTTACACGGGTGAACAGCAAACCAACAAGCCCACACTCCACACAGGAGGCATGCTGCACACAGAATGATACAGAGGGCAGAGGGTGCCTTCTTAGCCAGGATGGCAGGGGAGGCCCCTGAGAAGGAGCCACTGAGCCTGCGACCTGGGGAGGAGATGCGCTGGCCATGGTACACGACGGGGGGAGCCTTCCCAACAGAGCCAGTGGAGCATGCGGGTGAGGAGGCCTGCAGAGCATGGTGATGGGGGCAGGGGATTGCTGAGAGATGGTCAGAGGGTGGGACTCAGACCTGGCAAGGCGAGAGGGCATTTGGGTTTTATTTTGGGTGCGATGGAAACCAGAGGATGGTGTACCTCCTTAAAAATCCCTGTGGACAGAGGTTTCCAGGGGTTGAGGGGCTGGAGGACTTTGACCACAAATGGGACACACGAGGCCACCAAGGTGACACACTGCGCCACCAAGGTGACACACTGCTGTGATGGCTTCAGGGGTGGAGCCATGGTTCTGTACCTGTCAAAACCCACGGAAATAGACACCGCAGAAAGTGAGCTGTACCGTTGTACAATGCTAAGTTCTTTCTTTTAAAAAGACCCTTCCAGCAGCTGTGTGAAGGTGTGGCAGAAGTGTGGGCGGTGATAAGGGGAAGTGAGAAACCAGCCAGAGTCCTGGAGAAGACCCTTCCTCAGCGTGTCTGGGTGAGGCAGGTGATGGCTGTGGGGATGGGGCTATGAGCTCAGGTCCTCTGGGAGCTTCCGAGGATCCTCAATTTCCTCATCAGCGACACTGTGCAGCAATTTTCACTCGGGAGCTGTCCATGTGGTCTGGGATGGCACCTATAACCTGCCTGGCAGGGCCTGGCTGGAGCAGGTGCTCAGCTCTTGGGAGCCAGATAATTGATTGGGCTTTGCCAGAGGGTGGCTGTCGCTGGCCATGGGGTGCCTGGAGGTGAGCCATCCAGCCAGGGAGCAGGGAGGGGACCACGTTCAGAAAATAGACCTGAAGGGGAACTGTTCAACAGTGAAGGACACCTGGCTGGAGTCCCCTGGCCTACAGATCAAGTGACGTCACTCGAAGCTGAGGAATGTGACCCAGAATGTTGTGTACTTAGACCATTTCTCTCTCCCAGGGAGGTCTGAGCATTTTTGTAGGGGCTGAATCAGGATCTGGCTGAAGCACCTGCCTTGGGAGGGGGAAGGTGCAGGACAGGCAGCTCCCGGGGGAAGGTGCAGGGCAGGCAGCTCCCAGGGAAAGGTGCAGGCTCAGGACTGGAGCTCCAGGCTGCAGACCAGGGCACTGGGGTCAGGGGTACTGAATTCCTGCTCCAAAGAGGATACGCATTACCTGGGCGGCCCTGGGAAGATCACTCGCCTCTGCCTCTTTATAAGGTCAGATGAATAGAACATGGGAACTCCCCTTTGTGCACTATGAAATACTCTCCGAACTCAGGGATGGACAGGATGCTGATGCTCATGGTGACAAAGGGTGGGCACCTTGAGTGGGTAGAAACTCCAGTGCCGCTGGGTCAGTGTCCTTCCAGAGCCAGTGAGCTGTGACTGAACCTGAGAATGGAGATTGAAAGACAAAAGGGCTATTGCTGGTAGGAATGGAACGTGGTGCAGCAGTCACTGGGGAAACAGTCCGGCCACTCCTCAAAAAGTTAAACGTAGAGTTAACCACGTGACCCAGCAATTATCTGGGTCTTCCCAAAAGAACGGAAAACAGACTCAGGCAAACATGTGGACATGATTGTCCCTAGCAGCAGCATCCACAGAGTCAAAAGATGGGAATAGCCTGAACGTCCATCAGCTAGTGAATGGATAAGCAAAACATGGGATATTTACACAGCCTTAAAGAGGGAGAAAGGACGGACACATGGTGCAATATGGATTGTGTTAGTCTGTTTGCATACAAGGAAATACCCGACACAGGGTAAGTAATAAAGAAAAGTAGTTTGTTTGGCACAGTTCTGCAGACTGGGCAGGAAGCACAGTGACAGCATCTGCTCCTGATGAGGGCTCAGGAAGCTTATGATCATGGCAGAAGGCAACTGGAAGGTGCTGTGTCATGTGGTGAGAGAGCAAGCAAGAGAGAGAGAGCGGAGAGGTATCAGGATCTTTTTTTTTTTTTTTTTCTTCGGCAGAGTTTTGTTCTGTCACCAGGCGCCAGGCTGGAGTACAGTGGCACAATCTCAGCTCACTGCAATCTCCATCTCCTGGGCTCAAGCAATTCTCTTGCCTCAGCCTCCCGAGTAGCTGGCACTACAGGTGCATGCCACCACGCCCAACTAATTTTTGTATTTTTTAGTAGAAACAGGGTTTCACCATGTTGGCCAGGAGGGTCTCGATCTCTTGACCTCATGATCCACCTGCCTCGGCCTCCCAAAGTGCTGGGATTAGAGGCGTGAGCCACCGTGCCCGGTCCCAGGATCTTTTAAATAACCAGCTCTTGAGGGAGCGAGAGTGAGAACTCATTATTGTGAGAACAACACCAAGCCATTCCTGAGGGATCCACCCCCGTGATCCAGCCATCTCCCCCTGGGCCCACCTCCAACACTGGAGGTCACATGTCAACATGAGATGGGAAGGGGACAAATATCCAAACCATATCACGGAGGAGCCTCAAAAGTGTTTTGCTAAGTGAAAGAAGTCAGACACAAAAGTTCACATATGGTAAGGTTTCATTCATATGAAAAGTCCAGAAGAGGCAAATTCACAGAAACAGAAAGTCAGCTGGTGGCCAGGGGGTGTAGGGGAGGGGGTTATGGGAGCAACTGCTCAGTGGGTAATGTGGTCTTCTTTGGGGGTGATGTTTTGGAACTAAATAGATGTGATGGTGGCACAATATTGTGAATGTACTAGATGCCACTGAATTATCCACTTTAGAATGGGTAATCATATGTCATGTGAATTTCACCTGGAGTTTTTCAAAAGTGAGTAAAAGAAGGAGTGATTGTGGCCACTGCCAAGAAGAGAGGAGTAACCCGGTGAGGACTGGGCTTTACACAGATTCCCACTTGGCCATCGCAGTAGCCCTGTGATGGACCTATTCATAGTAATACTTCCATTCTACGGGTGAGGAGCCTGGGGCTCCCGCCCAAGCTTGTGTGGGTTGTGAGTGGCGACGCTGGGCTTGAAGGTGAGGCCCGCGGCCGTCTTATGCGCTCCTTGCCACAGGCCTGCCGCTCTGCTGCTTGCCTTAAAGCAATCGTCTCATCTAACTTTCACAACCCATACAGCGGGTGCTATCTCTGTGTTATAAAAGGGCATTGGGTGGACAGGGAGGTTAGAGCCACCCTGGTGACAAGTGATCAGAGGACAGGAGGACCCTGGCCCAGGGCCTTGAAGGAAGATAAGTCATGGGACACTCGGGAAGGCACAGACAGACAGCGTGACGCTGTGACAAAGCAACCCAGAGGGAATGCAGGTTTCAGGAGCAGGCACATTTGCGGGACTGGAAAGCAACAGGACTGGGTCTACAGCACTGTGAGGAAGGGAGTCCAGGGGAGGAACAGCACACGCCAGGCACAGTGTGAGCCGAGAGCAGGGCCCCGGGGGGCTGGAGACCTGGGCAGGTGAAGGAGCAGACTGGTAGACAGGTGGACCAGGTGGACATGGCTAGATCATGGAGGGCTCCTCCCAGGTGCCAACCCCCACTCCTGTGTCTCCCCGGAGGCATGGGCCCCTCGTGCCCCCTCTGGTGGCCAAATGGATGGAACCTGAAGTTGGGATATGGGGGGCAGATGGGGTGGGGAGGGCAATTCTATGTCTGGGCAGTCCGAGTGGGCACCTGGGACTCTGGCTCAGCTGTCGGTCCCAGGAGAAGAGGGGCCTTAGGGATTCCAGGAACCGGCCCCGACTGCTGCTGCCTCAGAATCCCCCAGGCGGCCGCCCCAGCAGCAGGAAGTGAGTAACTGCCTCTCCGGATCTGCAGGCGACAGCTCCACTGCCAAGGACAGAATTAGGAAGCGTGGCCAGGCCGAGGCCTACTTCCTGCCAAACCCGAGGATGATCAATGATCTGCCATCCCCATCAGACCAGGACCTACCGTCACCTCCCAGGGCAGCAGAGGGATAGATGGACGGAGGAAGGACTGGCCTCTTTTCTTCACCTTCCCCCCACCTCAGGTCCCTCTCCGTCTCATTTCTGACAGTCTTTGCACCAGGAAGAGCCAGGACTTTGCTTGTTTTAAGCATTTTATCTTCCAAACCCATTTCACAAACCCTTGCAGAGAACTTCACATATTTCCTTAACACTAAGGACCTCTACTTATAAGATGCCAGCTTTCAGGGGAAAGAATCATAGCAGATTAAATCTACACACTTCTGTTTCTTAGTGTTAGAATAGAGAAAAGTCTCTGAATTGGGAAAGTCCCTGCCAAGCCCTGGGCAAGGAACTGGGCATTCCCTCTCTCCCTTGTTTGCCCAGCAACCTCAGGAGTTGGGGGGTAGGGCTCATTTCTCCAAGAACTCGCCTCAGGTCTCTCTGCTGGAAGCAGTGGTGCCCGGTTCAGAGAGGCTCAAAGTGAGTCCAAGGTGTTTCATCTGGAGGCCATGCTTTCCATTCAAACCAGGACTTGCTTCAAAGGCAGAAAGAAGGCAACAGAGAAAGAAGGCAATGGTATTCCAACAGACACCAGGACAAGAGACCCGGTCACATCCTTCCTTACTCATGTCATTTCCCTGCATTGGCCAACCACACCCACCGAACATGGCGCTTAGGAGGAAAGGGGAGGGCAGGGCCCCAGAGTTCCTGGTCCTTTCAGTCCCCCTGCTCCCTGCTCCCTGTGAGAGGAAGGTAAAGAGTGCTGGTGAAACATGCACATGTTAAGAAGTGAAAGGAAAACAGATGAGGTGGCTTTCTGCAGTGTGTCTGCTCTCCTGGTAAAAGCAAAATACACGTGCACCTGAAGCTGTGACACAGAAATTGCACAATCCTGGTGGTTTTAAATGAGAGCTAAATGCACTGGTCTTTGTGTTTATAACTGGCATGGAGCAACATCAAGGTGAAGGGTAAAATGCATGCTAATAAGTTAACATTTTAATTTTTCTTTACTTAGAACAACATTAAATAGCAAATTTTTTTTAAATGCCATGACAGGCTGGGAGTAATGGCTCACTGCTGTAATCCCAGCAATTTGGGAGGCTGAGGCTGGGAGATCACTTGAGGTCAGGAGTTTGAGACCAGCCTGGCCAACATGGTGAAACCTCATCTCTACCAAAAATACAAAAATTAGCCAGGCATGGTGGCAGGTGCCTGTCATCCCAGCTACTCGGGAGGCTGAGGCAAGAGATTGGAGGGGGAGGTTACGGTGAGCCAAGATCACACCACACCACTGCATTCCAGCCTGGGCAACAGAGTGAGACCAGGTCTCAAAATAACAAACGACCAAACAAACAGCAACAAAAAAGAACACAAGTCAAAAGAGAGACCACAGAAGAAAGGAAAAAGTCTCACGGCTTCATACCTTTACCGACGTTTCTTTCCTCCGTTTTGAAGAATGGGCCCCATTTTCATGTACGGAGTCCCATAAATTCTGTAGTTGGCCTGGCTGTCATAGGTTTTGGTGAATGCTCAGGAAGTGATGGTGGCTGGAGGCGGAGCAGTGCAAGAAGAAACAGCAATAGAAAAGGGAGAAATTCCATTTGCAACAACAGCATATGTAACAGGATCCTGTGCGTGTACAGAGGGATACATTGAAGTACAGACATATATAACACTGTATAATGAACACGTGTAAACACACAGAAACGTGACATCACATTCTTTTTTTTTTTTTTTTTTTTTTTGAGGTGGTGTCTTGCTCCATAGCCCAGGCTGGAATGCAGTGGTGCGATCTCGGCTCACTGCAACCTTTGCCTCTAGGGTTCAAGCAATTCTACTGCCTCAGCCTTCTGCGTAGCTGGGACTACAGGCACATGTCACCATGCCTGGCTAATTTTTGTGTTTTTAGTAGAGATGGGGTTTTCACCATGTTGGCCAGGTCGGTCTCAAACTCCTGACCTCAAGTGACCCACCTGCCTCAGCCTCCCAAAGTGCTAGGATTATAGGTGTGAGCCACCATGCCCAGCTGGTATCAAATTCTTAATTATCTGCAAGCAGTACACTTTTCAGTTGATTTTCACTTTTTTTGTTTTTCTTCCTGAGACAGAACTTCACTCCTGTTGCCCAGGTTGGAATGCAATGGAGCAATCTCAGCCCACTGCAACCTCCGCCTCCCGGGTTCAAGTGATTCTCCTGCCTCAGCTTACCCAGTAGCTGAAATTACAGGCATGTGCCACTACATCTGGCTAATTTTGTATTTTTAGTAGAGACAGAGTTTCTCCATGTTTGTCAGGCTGGTCTCGAACTCCCAACCTCAGGTGATCCTCAAAGTTCTGGGATTACAGGCGTGAGCCACTGCGCAAGGCCATTTTCACTTTTTATCGTACACATTAAGTTCAAATAATAGAGAAACAACACATCCATGTTATGTATATGATCAGCTTTTTTCTTCTTTTAAAACAGAGTCTCACTCTGTTGCCCAGGCTGGAGTGCAGTGGTGCAGTCTCAGCTCACTGCAACCTCCACCTCCCAGGTTCAAGGGATTCTCCCGACTCAGCCTCCTGAGTAGCTGGGATTACAGATGCATGCCACCACACCCAGCTAATTTTTGTATTTTGTAGTAGAAACTGGATTTTGCCATGTTGGCCAGGCTGGTCTCAAACTCCTGACCTCAGATGATCCATGCACCTCAGCCTCACAAAGTGCTGGGATTACAGGCATGAGCCGCCATGCTTGGCCGTGATCACCTTTTTTAAAAAGCTGCATTTTCATTTGGGGGAAGGGAAGATATGCAGCTATGGAGTCAGATTTGGGTGCATCTCTTGGCTCTGCTGTTTCCAATCTGCAGGATTTAGGTCAAGTTAAATAACCTCTCTCAGCCTCTGATTCCCCATCTGTAGGGGCTACTGACTGGTAACCATCTCATCCAGCTGTTGTGAAGGGTCATGTGCTTACGTAGGGCCTGGCACAGAGATCACTTGGCAGAGAGCAGCCATGCAGGGCCAAGGCTGGGGAGCTCACCCCTGTGCCAAAGGACAGTGCCCCTGAAGGCTGTGCAGAGAAGGCAGGCTGGAGACAGCAGTCACGGGCACGTGGGCTGGGAAGTGTTTTGGGGATGCAGAGGCTCTACAGGGTTCTTAGGTGTGGGTGTTAGTGCCAACCAGGCGAAACTACAGGCTCTACACTACATGGGTTTTGTCATGAACCCCAAATCAGCGCTTACCCTCTGACCCTGCATTCCAGTTTTCCCACTGGTCTGTCTGACGTGTGTGACCAGGGAATGGCTTTCTGGTCAGTACTGTGGCATTCTGGACAAAAGCACAACCCACTCCTGGAGGCCTTCCCGGAAGCATCTGTGCCTCACACACAGACATGTGGGGAGAATGTTCTGGAACATCAGGGTGGAGGGTGGACGTTCATAAACAAACATGTACATATATGTCTACAGCCCACTTCTATGCTGTTCTGTTTGGCCCGGTCTTTCCTTCACCCCCGTGCGGTTCGACCTGGGCACTTTTCCCAGAGACTGCTTGTGCTCCATGCAGAGGGCGCCTCCTACATGCCGGGTGATAAATAGTAATAAGTAAGATGGGGTCTCTGCCTCTTGATGTTCTCAGTCCATCAAGAAAAATTCCCAGGTGTGGTAGAAAACAGGTAGGCAAGAGGTGTGGACAGGACCAGGGGTGTCAGGAAAGGCCCCCATGCAGCCTCCCATAAATTTATCAGGGACTCTGTTTCCCTGTCTCCATGATGATGAGATCAAACTTAATCACTGGTTTGTAGACTTGATACGAATCAAGCCACAGGGAAGGGGAGCTGATGGGCTGGAGGGAGGTCTTCTGGCCCTCCTCTCTCTTCCCCAGGTCCACTGGACCCACTCATCTGTTCTCTTTTGAAGGAAGGGTTTTAAGACTTAAAACAAAATGTTTTGAAAGTCTCAGGCTGGGCACGGTAGCTCACATCTGTAATCTCAGCACTTTGGGAGGCCGAAGCAGGCCGATCACGAGGTCAGAAGATTGAGACCATCTTGGCCAACATGGTGAAACCCCGTCTCTACAAAATACAAAAAATTAGCCAGGCATGGGGGCGCTCACCTGTAGTCCCAGCTACTTGGGAGGCTGAGGCAGGGGAATCGCTTGAACCCAGGAGGCAGAAGTTGTAGAGAGCCGAGATCGCACCCCTGCACTCCGGCTTGGCAACAAAGCAAGACTCCGTCTCAAAAAAAAAAAAAAAAAAAAGAAGGAAAAGAAAAGAAAAGAAGGAAAGGAAGAGGAGAGGAGAAGAGAGGAGAACAGAAGAGAAGAGAAGAGGGAAAAGGAAAGGAAAAAAGGAAAAGTAGGGAAGGGAAGGGGAAGGTGAAGGCAAAGGAGAAGGAGAGGAAGGGGAAGGGGAAGGAAGTCCTTGCCCTACCCAGCTCCTACCGTCTCAGCCCCAGGAGTGTTAAGTGCTGCAGATTGTTAGTAAGACTTGGAGGAAAACTGAGGAAGCCAGTCTGAGTGTTGACATGGGAGGAAACCATCACCAAACATCTCCAAAGAAACGGCCGCATGTCTCAGGGGAGCGCAAACACCCCTCCCCAGGAAACAGGACAACTTCGGCCACTGTCGCCCTTGGTAGCTGTATAGGGCATACAAAGAAATCCCAGGACTCCCCCTGCCCACCTGGCCACCCTCTGTTTACACCTTCCGCATAAATGCCCGCTGTTTACACCCAAAACTCAGACACAAAACAACCACCTCAGGAAAATAAATAATGATAAGAACTAAATGTTATGTGAGGTGAATTTATTCATGTGGTGCTTCACAGGCCACTTCTTTGTAGTCAGCTGGGAGGGACGCTTTTGCCACCCCATGACTCTAATGGGCAGCCGGGCTGCACAAACGTAGAAATCTTCCAAGAGCCTCACCGGTCCCCAGGGCTCAGAAGGTGGCAGAGTGGAGACGGAGGTGGCCACAGCCATCCTGGGCCCACAGCCAGCCTGGCTCGGGCAGGGCAGGGCGCATAGCTGGGCTGGAGGCGGAGGGGGAAGTGCCCAGGAGGCTGATGACATCACCACCCAGCCCTTGAAAGATGAGCTGTTCCCGCCGCCACTCCAGCTCTGGCTTCTGGACTCTGAGGAAGGTTGGGGACGGTGGGGACATCAGGCTGCCCCACAGTACCCAGGGAGCGACTGAAGTGTCCATGCCGCTTGCTCCAGAGAAGGTGGGTGCCGGGCAGGGTTGGTCCAGCTGCCTCACCTTTGCTGGGAGGACAGGCTGTCCCAGCACAGAGGGAGGGAGGGCAGGCAGCAGGGAGAAGCTTCCCTCTGGTGAAGGGGAGTTGGGAAAAGTTCCCTTCCTTCTGGAGGGGAGGTCTGACAGGCAGTGGGGGAAGAGTTCCCAGCAGGAGGAATTGCCCTGTTTGTCTGTTGTAGGCGTCTCTTCTCTGAATCAAGGTGACAGACAGGTTTGTGTGTGTCTAGTGTGTGTGAGGGATTCTGTGACTGGATTTTCACGTACTTTGAGTGGACACTGGAGTAAAGCAGCGAGGCGTGGTGCAGCAGGGACGGGTGCTAGCTGGAGGCTCCAGAACCTGGCTTTTCACTCATGACTGTTACGCTCGTTAGCCCTATGTGACCCTGGACAAGCTACTCAACCTCTCTGAGCCTCAGTTTCTCTGTCTGCAAAGCAGCCTGCTCACTGGCTGTCTGGGGATGGCAGGGTGAAATGAGCAGCGGACAGGAGGGGCTTGTGAACGCTGGCTGATGTGCCTCCAGGAGGCAAGTGATGATTATTAATCTCTGATGGTTTTAGCGATCCTCTTCCCATGGTCCTGGCTGACCGGAGCAGAGGGGTAGGATGGTGCAGGTGTTCTGAGCACGGGCTCTGCATCCAGCCTGGGTTGGAGTTCCAGCTCTTCTCTCACCCTGTGGGTGATGTTGTTGGGCGAATCATTTTGTCCCTGTCTCCTGAGCCATAAAGAAGACCTGGCAGTTCCTCTTTATGCAAAGATAGAGGTGAACTCTTGTCCGTGCAGTACCACATATGTCATAGGTGCTAAATAAATGGCAGCTGTGATTCGAGTTGCTGAGAGTAGGTCATTTCCGCAGCCTGGGTGGGGGTGGGCAGCGCGTGTTGCTGTTCCGGGCAGGTCAGAATGTGCCTCACTGAGTCACAGGCCGCCTGTGGCTCCCCAGCCTGCAGGTAGTGGCGGCCCTGGCCCAGGTGTGGGGTGATGGGGGGCTCCCGGGCCAACCCCACCTCTTATTCCATTTCTGAGTGGGAGAAGGGCTTAGGTGGTGGGGGGACAGGTAAGCGACCTCAGAGGACATTGCTAACGGTTGCTGCCCGGGGTGCTGTGTCCTTCGGGCCCTGGGAGCAGCAAGAGACATTCCACAGCCGTGAGCTCCATGAGATTGGAGGAAGCATTTGCTGCTTCCCTGCTTGGGGTGGGAGCATGGGACAGCCAGGAGAAGGCATCTTTGGGTGAAAAAGAGGAGGCATGTGTGCTGTCCCCACATACAGGCAGGACCCCAGGCCTCATCCCAGCTCTCCCTGCAACCCTGCACTCCAAGCCTCTCACTGCACAGATGAGGAAACTGAGTCTCAGAGCGGGGACACGATCTCAGACAACCCTTCGCTCAGTGTCCCGGGAAATGCCTCGACCTCTTTGGGATTCAGTCTCTTTGGGATTCCCTCCCTTGCAAACAGGGGGAGAGTCCCATGACTGGGCCTGCACAGAGGGTCTGAGGACTTCGAATTTGGTCGTTGCCTGCCCATGGGACCCAACAGTGAAAATATTAGTTTGGTGCAAAAGTCATCGTGGTTCTTGCTCTTAGAAGTAATGCCAAAGACCGCAATGACTTTTGCACCAACCTAATAGCTGCGCCTCGTGGTCTCTGCTAACACAGTGACTGACTCGGTAACAAGTCTGGGGACTCTAGAGGTAACGTGGGGGTGGCCCCTCCCCTGTGCTGCCTGTGGTCAGGGAGGAGCCCACCTGGGCAGGGCAGGAGGAACCCTGAAGACTTGCCCGATGTCATAGTCTGTTTGAGCTGCTATAAGAAATACTTTAGACTGGGTGATTTATTGAAAAGCAGACATTTATTGCTCACAGTGTTGGAGGCTGGGAAGCCCAAGATGAAGGCACTGGCAGATTCCATGTCTGGTGAGGATCTAGTCCTCATATAAGGCACCTTTTATGTGTCCTCATATGGTGGAAGGGGTGAATACGCTCTCCCAGGCCTCTTTTAAAGAGCACCAATCCCATTCACAAGGAGGGGGACCTCATGATCTAATCACTTCCCAAAAGTCCCACCTCTTGATATCACCACCTTGGGGATTAAGTCTCAACAGGGGATATATGGTATGCCTCTACACTTTCTGCTGAATTTTGCTGTGAATCTAAAATTACTCTATTTTAAAAAAAAAAAAAGAGACACAGAGCAGGTCTGCATGTTACTTTGAGGATTCAGAAGGCACTTAGGACAATTGCAGTACTTCAGGGTCATGAGTCAAACAATCAGACCTGCCAAGACTTGAGGCCCCAGATGCATCACTTCTGACATCCACTCAGTCCAGGGATCCCCTGCCCCATGAATATCCATCTTAGCGTGCATGCCTCCAGGAATGGGGAGCTTACTACGTTGCGAGGCAGCCCATTCCATCTCAGGAGAGTTCTACTGTTTAAAAGCTCTTCCTTCAGCTGTCCCCCACTGAGCAATGGGTCCAGTTTCTGTTCCTTGGGGTTGGTACCATTCTAGTCCTATTGCTTCTCTCTGAGCTAAATAACCACAGCTACTAAATCTGCCTCCATGAAAAGTGTTAAATCCTCAATTTCTCCACTGAGCCCCTCTGGTTTTCCTGGGGACCTAAGGCTCTGCTTCCCCAAAACACCCACCCCAGAGTTGCTTTCTAGAACAAACCAAAGGAGTGAAGTATTTCGTTGACTCTTTCGTCATAGTGGGCTCTGGAGGATTCTGGAGGCTAGAAACATGTACCTCCCCTTCCCCACACACATTCCAAAAAATTCATCACGGCATAAAGCAGGCTGGAACAAACACAGCTTTGGATTTGAATTCCAACCGTGTCACTTACTGACGAGGAAAGCTCTCTGAGCCTCAGTTTCTTCTCCTGTGCAATGGGAACCATCATTCTATTTTTGAGAACCACTGGGAGGCTTATCTCTGTGCTGGTGTAGTGAAAGGGGGTGGCAGGCACACTGCAGGTGCTCAGGTACCAGAGGGACGGTCTACGGAGGCAGGAGCGGGGGCCTGGGACAGTCACAGAGGTTGCGTTTGCTTTGCAGTAAGGCCACAACCGCTCGAGGGTGTCCAGAAAAAAAGCTCCCTCTGACATGCACATGCTCCTGTGTCCAGGCAATGCATCTGTGGGTAGTGACAGCAAGAGTCCCTCTCACGCCTCTCTTCAGGGCTCAAACTTTAGATTTACTCCAGCCTGTCCCATCCCATCTACTGCCGACCCCTCTGAGCCTCTCTGATCTGTGCCACTGGTGAAGGGCAGTGGCGAGGCACAGAGAACTGGCCCAGCTGAGCAACATCTGGAAATCAGCAGTGCCTGCGGGGACGTCCGTGGGGTGCTGTGGACTGTGAAGTGCCAGCCTCCAGCACAGCCCCGTCGCTTCTGTGGTTGTTGTCATGGTCGTGAGGTCGTTCCTCTTCTCCCCTGTGGGTTTCCTAAGTGGTCACACTCCAGTGGCAGGGGTGGTCTGCCAGAGAAAGACCAAACTTTGTTGTACATGAGAATCACCTGCAGGCTGGTCACCCACGCAGGTGCTGCAGCCCTGCTCTGGGGACTGCGATTTGAGGTCTGGGTACTGGTAACCAAAATGACAGGCTGTGGCAAGTCTCAGTCAATCGAGGTTTATTGAGTGGATAAACCTCAATCAACATTTATCGAGAGTTTGAGGGTGCTCCTGGGAAAAACATGAGCCACAAAAAATGTGTGTGGCCTATGCTCTCCAAAGAGGTTTTCACGAGGCTTAGTGCTGTAAATCAAAGAGAAACTGACTGAGGCAGGTCTCCATTATTTTTGAAGTTTATTTTGTCAAGGTTAAGGGCATACCCAGGAAAGAGGGACACAAAACCACGGGAAACATCTCTGGCCCATGCTCATTCCAAAGAGGGAGCTTCGCTATTTAAAGGGAAAAGGGCAGGCCGTAGGGGAAAGAGAAAAGAAAAAGAGGGGAAGTGAGCTAAAAGAGGCAAGCAGTTGCACTCCTTTGAGCCTTTTGATTAACTTCACCGAATCCACATTTTTCATGTGAATGAAGCAGGTAGAGGAATCATCAATTACACATTCACCTGGGGCTCAGTCCACCTGCATTTTTATATGAGATAAAATAATCATAGGGCTGGGCACAGTGGCTCACGCCTGTAATCCCAGCACTTTGGGAGGCCAAGGCTTGTGGATCACCTGAGGTCAGGAGTTCGAGACCAGGCCGTCCAACATGGTGAAATCCTGTCTCTGCTAAAAATACAAAAATTAGCCAGGCATAGTGGTGCATTCCTGCAGTCCCAGCTACTTGGGAAGCTGTGGCAGGAGAATTGTTTGAACCCAGGAGGCGGAGGTTGCAGGGAGCCAAGATCGCACCACTGCACCCCAGCCTGGGTGACAGAGCGAGACTCTATCTCTCAAAAAAATAAAAATAAAATAATAATAGTTATCTTCATAGTGTATAGGAAGCAGTCAGATATGTGCTTGTCTCAGGTGAGCAGAGGATGACTTTTGGTTCTATCTTTTGTCCCATACCTGTGAATATAAGCTGTTAATTTATATCATGAGGGTGAAATACAACAGAGCAGCTTGTGGCTAAAGACCTTGGGACCCACAAGGAATTTCACTGGGAGCAAAATATGTCTTACCCATTTAGACACAAAATGGGAGGCAGGTTACATGACCCGGCTCCCAGCTGGACTTTTCCCTGGGGCTTACTGAGTCTGGGGTCCCAAGATTTTAATTTTATTTTTCTTTCACCATATTTAGACTATGTCCTCAAAGTGGAGAAAGCATGTAGGGAGGGGGTGACGCAGAAGGAGGACTGATCTCATCTCATCCTTGCCTTGTTTTGTGCGGTGCTTGGGAAGATCAGCACCATCGGTGTGAATCTGACAGACGTGAGCGTGAGGGGCTAGGCTTGGATTGTGGACCTCTAGTTACAATTGCTGTGTCCTTGTTTTACGTTAAGATTCACATCTTGAAAGGTTTCGCCCAGCAAAGAACGATTTGTGGGGGCAGTCATGGGGAGATGTCCGAGGCCTTTTCCTTTCTGTGGGGGTCTGGCTAAGGTCTAAGGTCGTCGGGTAACAGCTGTCATTTAGAAGAAGGGTGATAATGTTGCCTGACACAGTCTCCAGGCTTAAATTTCCCTTTGGCATAAAGAGTTTGGGGGTCTCGAGATTTCTATTTGCCTTTACGGTGCCCAAGGACTTGCTAATATCTCTGGGGATTTCCAAACAGGTGGGCTGCACTGCGAAACAAGCTACCTTAGCAACTGATCTGCCCTGGACCCAAAAGCCGCCCTCCTCGGGCCCTTCCTCACTCTTTGTCACCTGTGCTCGTATGCCAGTTGCCTCAGAAAAGGACAGAAACCCTCCTTCTCCAAACTATTAGCAAATTGCACATCTCCACAAAAATTTAAATTGACAGATTGTTAAATGCGCACAGCTCACAGCTAGCTCCCTTCAAGGTAAATTTGGGCCCAAATATTTCAGGAAGCATCAGGCTGTGCCCTGCCTCCCCTACCAGACAGGGAGCCGCTGAGGGACAAGACTGAGCCTCTCCCCCAGCCCTAGCACTCAGGCTCATGCTTCCCACCCGCTGTACTCTAAGAGTTCAGGGGTCACTCCCTGACCACAGAGGGAGGCTCTCTGGAGTCCTCCCGGAGCCTCGGCGATTGCACCTCATACATGCACAGCTGCACCTGGGTGCATCACCGCCACTCTGCAGCCCACAGGCCAGGTAGCAAAGTGAGAGGTGAGAGAAGGGACCTCTTGGGTCTTCTTTGAACAGAAAGATCCAGAAAGCAATGGCTAGAACACAAGAACACAGCAGGGGAAGCAGGAAAGGGCCTGCACACCTGATACAGGTGTGCTCACACACGGGCCAGGGTCTGCATGCAGATGAGGGGTCAGTGCTGATTATTGGTGATAAGTAAAAATAGTGAAAGATATGGGGGACTCCTCAAATGAACTGTAGCTTGGGCACGTTAGGGAGATGGACTCACGTAAGGATGATTTCTCTCTCCACCCACTTCCCTTCTCCCTCCTCCTCCTGCTCCTCCTCTTTGGGAAGCCAGGTACAGGGATTGAATCCCACCCCACTCCTCCCCTGCTGTGTGACCTAGGGCAAGCGATGTGGTCTCTGGGATCCTTCGTTCCTTCAGCTGTAAATAATATTAGAATTGGAAACTGCCTACGAAAACTGGGAACTCCCTGTGGAGGTCCATGTAAAACAGGGCAGCCCTGCTCTGAAACACTGTGAGGCCATTGAAAAACAAGGTGGGTCTACAGATTGCTAAATGCAAGGAGGTGAGGACACGGCAGTCGGTGCATTTGGGATGCTTCTGCAGGCATCCTTACACACAGATACATGCACATCTGTTCCTGAAAGCTCAGAAGATGTCTGAAAAGCCACAGGAGACACCAGTGAGCCTGGCTGTCCCTGGGGGCAACGGGCAGGGACAGGACCTGGAGGGAGACTTACCCCTCATTGTACTCTCTTTTGTACTCTGAAATGTTACCAGGAGGATGCAGATCTCTTTGCAAAAAAACTAAATATAAAAAGCAAAACAAACTTGAAAAGAAATAAAAAGGAGACAAAACCCTGCAAGATTTCCCTTTCCACGGCCTAGGTCTGTCCTATATCTCTCTCTCTGGGTGGAAGAAGAGGGCCTGAAGAGAATGGAACAATGGACACATTTGTGCCTGCACCCAGGAGCCAGCGCAGCAAGGAGGGGTCCTTAGTCATTCTGTGACTATTTGAGGAAGTGCATTCACTGAGCAGCTACCTGTGGCGGGCTCTGTGCTGGGCACTAGGCCTGATGCAGGGGGCCGGCGTCAGTCTCTTCTCACCCAAACTCAGATCCTGGACTGGGGAGAGGGATATTTTCCAAAAAAAAAAATATTACCTGATTAGGCCGGGCACAGTGGCTCACACCTGTAATCCCAGAACTTTGGAAGGCCTAGGTGGGCGGATCACAAGATCAGGAGTTCAAGACCAGCCTGGCCAACAGAGTGAACCCCGTCACTACTGAAAATACAAAAATTAGCCGGGCGTGGTGGCAGGTGCCTGTAGTCCCAGCTACTCGGGAGGCTGAGGTAGGAGAATCGCTTGAATCCAGGAGGCAGAGGTTGCAGTGAGCTGAGATTGCACCACTGCCCTCCAGCCTGGGCGACAGACCAAGACTCTGTCTCCAAAAAAAAAAAAAAAAAAAAAATTACCTGATTAAACATTTCAGTCAAATGAGAAATTAATCACATTTAATAATTCAAGAAAGGGAAGAGATGTTATAGAAAAAATTATTGTGATTAACAAAACCAGTTAAAGTCTAAGGTTATGACAAACAAGTTGATTGTAACGTGACCTCTCTGAGCCTCTCCTTTCTCATCTGTATCAGGAGATAAAGACTACTGCTGTGCCAACACAATAGGACTGTGTATGAAAGTGCCCACACTGTGCCCAGACTCAAGAAGCTGGTTTATTCCTTCCTCCCTTAACCATTCACTGAGAGACTGCTCAGGGCTCCCCTCAGCGCAGAGATCTTTCCCCACAAGGAGCTGAGAGCCTGGTGGGAGAGACAGACAGGGACCCAGTGGTTCTTTTTTTTTTTTAATCAATTCACTTATATTCCCCTCTAAGTTGTCCATTCTTGTCCAATGGTTCTAACGCAGCTCTCTGAATCTGTAACCCCAAGTCCCATCCCCAGAGGACCCTGGGACAGTCACACTCATGGTTTGTCCCTAAGCCTTCAGCATCAGGAGCCATGTGGCAGGATCTCCACTCTTCTCCTTCCTGGGCCTCCGTCTGGACCACCCCAACACACACACACACACACACACACACACACACGAGTACACACACAAGCTGCCTCCCTGCTGCCCGCATGTCCCCACACCAGCTTATGACACATCTACAATGTCTGATGTTCATTGTGGGCAGGTGGGTTTCAAGCTGGTGGCCCTAGACCCAGGTCTGCCCGAGTGAGGGAGGGCATGCAGTGGAGAGAAAGGGCAGGGGACACTGCCCAGTGCCATGGACATGTGTCTGAGCCCCAGGGTACCCTTGCCACCCCAAACGATCACAAGTATCCCCCCTGCTAAACTTGCCAAGTAGGTATTGTGTCTCCACTTGACAGTTGGGAAAATGGTCCCTAGAGGGGAGACAGAGCTAGTTAGAGAAATGGCTGGCCCTGGAGCCTGGCCTGGGTCTTCCCATCACATCTTTCCTCCCTGCATAAGCAAAGGCCTAGAGGTGGGAACTCCTACAGCTGCTCAGGCAGGGCCAGGGAGACCAGCTGGGCTGCAGGGCAGAGAGGGGTCAGGAAGGGAAGGAGGAGCTGAGGTGGAGAGGTGGGTAGGAGCCTGAGTCCCTGGCCTGGGCCTCCCCATGGTGGGCAGTATTCCAAAGCCCCAGCCAGAGCCCTCCGCCCTGTGACAGGGGCGTCCTGCATGTCTCCTCACTCCCTGCCCTCCAGTCCTCCCCAGTCCCCACGTTTTCCATGAGGATAAGTAGAAAAGTAGCAGCCACGGGGACTTCCCTTGCAAGTGGTCTGGGCCGTATCTTCTGGGAGTCTGTTTGGACTGTGGTCTCTCCAGCCTCCAAACCCCCGCCTATGCAATGGAGCCTTGCCCGGCTCACAGGCTGTGAAAAGGGGTGAGACAAGACACTGTCCCCTAAATACCTCAGACAGCACTTTTGAATGGAAAAGAGAAAAAGGAAATACTATAAGCATCCAGATTGACTGGAGGTTGGGGAGTTGGTGGGGGCGGGGACAGGCAATCCATAAAGCAAGAAAAATCAGGCTGGGTTCAGGCTTCTGTGCAGCAGCGAATGCATCAGAGCCACCAGGGGAGCCGCTATAGACCCGGGAGAGAAGCAGGTGTGATGCTGAATGGTTCTTCACAAGAGAAGGCAGCAGAAAGACAGGCTCAAATGTGAGAGGGAACATGAAAATGCCATGCCTACAGCTTCGTGAAAAATCACTCAAAACATAACCCAGCTGGCAGAGATGTGAGTCAAAGTGAAGGCTGAAGGCTGGAGAAGAGTTTGTCTCTGTCCTTGTCCTTTGTTTCACTGGGACACCAAATTATGAAACCAGGCTGCCTTTTGTGAGAATGAGTGGATTTTGCAGCCCGGGAGGAAATCCCATCTTCCAGAGCTTCTCTCCACTGGCTCCCAGCTGCTTGATTTTTTTCAGGTTATTAGAAGCCCGCTGACTCTAGCTGCTGAGGAAGGGTGGTTGGGTGCTATGGGACGTCATTGAACAAACAGTTCATAAATAGTTTAAACATTTCATTTTAAATTCAAACATGATTGAGAATTTCTTTACTAGTTTGTATGTAAGCAAAGCCTTTTCTTTAAGCACAATATGGCTGATTATCTTTCTTACATAAATAAACTCATAATTTATTCCAAATACTTGGCTTATTTAAATATTCTTATTACCAGCTGGGCGCGGTGGCTCATGTCTGTAATCCCAGCATTTTGGGGAGGCTGAAGCAGGCAGATCACGAGGTCAGGAGTTTGAGACCAGCCTGCCCAACATGATGAAATCCTGTCTCTACTGAAAATACAAAAATTAGCCAGGCATGGTGGCGCATGCCTATAATCCTAGCTACTCAGGAGGCTGAGGCAGGAGAATCTCATGAACCTGGGAAGTGGAGGTTGCAGTGAGCCAAGATCTCGCCACTGCACTCCAAGCCTGGGTGACAGAGCAAGATTCCGTCTCAAGAAAAAAAAAATTCTTATGACCAAAGCAATATATGTTCTTCATAGAAAACTTGCATACCACTACAAAGAATAAAGAAAACTCAAAAGCAACCTACGATCCCATGCTCGAAGACAACCACCACCAGTAAAAATTTGGTATTTTGTCTTCTCAACTTTTAAAGCTTGTTGTATATACAATTTGGTTACCGAGCTTTTTGTTCCTTTAACATGTTGTTAGAAATATTCTCTCAATTTTGGTGAACTCTAAGGAGCATCCTTTTTTCATGTCTGCTTGATGTATATGGAATGGATAGAAGACCATGTATGTACCAGTTCCCTGGTCTTAAACATTAGGTTGTTTCCTATGTCCCTCTTCCACCTGATGAGGAATGTCTCTGTACTTTTCCTGTCCTTTTGATTGTTTTCAAAAATGCCAAACAAAAAAGGGGAAGTAATTATTGAAGGCTCTGGATTTGCTTCACTGAATTATCCAAAAATTAAATTATCTAGAGACAGGTTTGGGGGTCACTAAATCCTCTCCTCCTTCCTGACCCTATTCAGGGAAGACACTGGAAGCTGCCATCTGCCTTCTTCTCTCAGTCTATAACTGGATCATTAAATACTTGCAAACTACAGGCGTTTCTGAAGGAAGCAGGAGTGGGTAGCAGAGGTGGATCCTTGGAGACAGAGGAGCTGGCATCTTATCAGATGCAAATTCTTTTTAATAGTCATCTCTAACATGAATTGAGCACCTACTAATAATCAATCCCATCTTACTGATGAGGAAACTGAGTACCAATAATCAGTTGCATCTTACAGATAAGGAAACTGAGGCTCAGAGAGGTTAAGGGCCCTGCAGTACACACAGACACAGAGCTGTGACTCCCGTTCTCCCTGTGTCGGCTCCTGCAGAGAGCGAGTGGGGGGTGAGTCACTGTGGCATGCCCTCTGCCAGGCAGAGGCCTGCGGATCAGATTCACAGGGGCCAAGCAGAGCATCTGGGAAGATTTTGTTTATGGCTCCAAAAATGAAATACCGAGGAGAGTAGGCAAGCTCATGCATGTCAGAATCGTCCTCAATCTCAACTCAGAAAGTGGGAATTTTCCACCTTTGGTAGCAGCAGAGATGACAAACCCCAGGGCCCTCCATATAGCCTGTGTCTCAGTCAGGGTCTGCAAAGGCCTCACTGCCCCAGGCCAGGTTGCAAGACCCCTCCTACCAACAGAGCTACAAATCACAGGTCCTGAAGGGTGGGCATTTACATAACAAGGAACAGAATTCTTCTGTTCCTCCCAGCTGCTTGCAAGTAGGCCAGGCATGGTAGTGCATGCCTGCAAATACGGCTTTTTGGGAGACCAAGGTAGGAGGGTCGCTTGAGGCCAGGAGTTTGAGACAAGCCTAGATGAGATCCCATATCTACAAAAAATTTAAAAATTAGCCAGCTGTGGTGGCATGAGTCTGTGGTCCTAGCTGCTTGGGAGAATGAGGTGTGAGGATCACTTGAACCCAAGAGGCTGAGGCTGCAGTGAGTTATAATTGCACCACCGCACTCCAGCCTGGGCAACAGAGCAAGACCCTGTTTCAACAAAAGAAAAAGAAAAAAGAAGAGGAAGGAGAAAGAAGAGGAAGAGAACCAAGAGGAAGAAGGAGGAGTAATAATTGCACCACTGCACTGCAGCCTGAGTAACAGAGCAAGACCCTGTTTCAACAAAAGAAAAAGAAGGAAGAAGAGGAAGAAGAAACAAGAGGAGGAGGAGGAGGAAGAAGAAGAAACAGCAGCCAGAAGAAGAAGGGGAGGGGGAGGAGGAGGGAGGATGGGGAGGAGAAGAAGAGGAGAAGGTAGAGGAGGAGGAGGAGGAGGAGGAGGAAGAGGGGAAGGGGAAGAAGAGAAAGGAGGAGAAGCAGGAAGGAAGGAGGGGGGAGGAGGGGAAAGAGGAGGAGGAGGAAGGAGGAGGAGGAGGAGAAAGGAGAAGGAGAAAAAGATCCTACAGCACTGTAGGAGGATGAAGGGAAAATCAAGCTTACCCATCTGATATAGAATCGGCACCTCCAGTAGCCTCACATCCTACAAATGTAAAGTGTTTATCTTGAACCAGAAAGGCCAAGGAGTGAGGGGCTGTGGCATCCAGTGGGGCACCTATACATAGTCCTAGGGCTCAAATCTATAGAATTTAAGAAATCTTGGTCCAAACTCACCAGAAACATTTCCTAGACTTTACGTGAATACCTTTAGCGACAGCAAATTCACTACTGCTGAAGGCAACTCAGCTCAGCAAACATTCACTGATCACCCACGCTTCCCCAGGAGAAGAGATTCAGATAAGCAAACACCCTGTTCTGTGCTCAAAGGACTGACGGTGTGTGACAATCGGGATGGTATGAAGGAAAAGGACAGCATGTGTGTGTCTATGTGCGTGTGTGTGCGTGCAAATACCAACACTGCAATATGTATTCATAGGAAGTCCTACAACAGTGAGGCCCACCTGGCACCAGAATGAACAGATTTAGGAAAACCAGTCATCGCAGACTGTCGCAGCTGGAAGATTTTACAAAATAAACTATCTTATCACTAGGGAAGCTGAGGCAGGAGAATTGCTTGAACCCAGGGGATGGAGGTTACAGTAAGCCAAGATCACACCACTGCACTCTAGCCTGGTGACAGAGCTAGACTCCGTCTAAAAAAATAAATAAATAAAACAAAACAAAACAAAAAACCCATCTAGAGTGTTGTGGGGGTTAAATGAGTTAATATCTGTGAAGTGCTTAGAACAGAGCTGGCATGGCCAGGCACGGTGGCTCACACCTATAATCGCAGCAGTTTAGGAGGCCGAGGCGGGTGGATCACTTGAGCCCAGGAGTTCAAGACCAGCCTGGCCAACATGGTAAGACCCCATCTCCACTAAAAAACAAATGTCAGCAAGGCATGGCAGCATGCTTCTGTGATCCTAGCTACTCAGGAGGCTGAGGCAGGAGAATCACTTGAACCGGGAGGCAGAAGATGCAGTGAGCCAAGGTCACACCACTGAGCTCCAGTCTGGATGACAGAGCAAGACTATGTCTCAAAAAAAAAAAAGAACCAAACCCCCCAAAAAAGAGAATAGAACGGGCACATTGCAGATGATACACGCATTTGCTTTCAACATCAGCATCAGCATCATTACTTGTCCTTCAACAATATTTCCTGAGCCCCTGTCATAGCCCAGGGCCGGTGCTGAGAAGTGGGGATACCGTGGGAAGAAGACAGAATGTTTAGTGTGCTGTTTCCATAAGGTATGCTGACAGCCATGATAGGAGCACTGGGGCTAGGGGCGCCCTCTACAGCGCCTGGGAAGGCCTCCTAGGGAAGTGACATCAAGCTGGTTCTGAAGGATGGGTAGGAGTTGGAAGGGCTCTTGCCCTTTGAGAGGGGGAGAGGGAGGGAGTCAGGGAGGTGGTCCTGGGACTGTGGTGGCCAAACAGACCCAGAGCCAGTTGTTACATTGGACTTGAAATTGGCCACTGCAAGAGTATTTATACCATAGGAATGTGCAAATGCTATAGTCAGGGCATTTTTTTCCAGCGAGCCAGTTGTTAACCATTTACCAGCACTCCACTGCCTCTGTCTCCTCTGTCAGCCCAGAGAAGCCCACCCTTGTCCAGAAGGCCCCAAGGGCATAGGGCAGAGCAGTAGGAACCCAAGTACCAGGTCCCAGTCCCCACCCCTCCCCTGCGAGTTGTGAGGCCCCGGGCAAGTCAGAGGAAACCCTGGGGGTATTTATTTTAAAAGTGTCTATCAGGAGTCTACACCACACCAGGGCTCTCAAAGGTGAATGAGGCATGAGGTTGTCCCTCGAGCAGCTCAGGAGAAGCTGGAGGAGGTTTTTTAGGCACAAGCTTATCCACACCATGACACATAGACCCTGAAGTGTTTCAAATCAATTACAAAAAGCAAAAATAGAAAGAAGTTGACAGATCTTTGCTTCGGGGGAAGTGGAGGCTTGGGAACAAACGATATCATCGCGGTCTTTCTGTCCCTCCTCTAAGGAGTTGGGGTCACTGCCTGAGATCCTGCAGGTCTGGAGGTACCAACATGAGATTCTGAGGGCCACCTCCTCTGTCCCTCCTTCCCCACCCCATTTAAGGCCCTCTTGAATCCATCCCTTTCCCCCCATCTCCCCAGGCCTAGCTCAGGCCCCCATCGTGCCTTTGGTCTGGTGGCTCAGCCCCCTTGCTTCCTGCCTCCAGATTTTGCCAACCCCCTCTACCTTTGATCGTGTCCAGGTATCCTGGCACAGAAGCCAAGGTGAGATCTATACTTGAGAGCGTACATGAGAGGGATGCAATTGAGGCTACCTGGAATGCATGGACCCAGCCACGGCCTCAGGTTATCATCTTCCCCAGGAAGCCTCCCACACCTCCTGTCCCCATCTTGGGCACACTTCCCACCACGTGGGAGACCCCTGAGGACAGGTACCATCTGTTCTTCACCACACTGTATCCCACTATAAAGAGAGACAGTGCAGTGAGGTGCCAGGGTTCAAATCTCAACTCCACCCGTCACCAGCTGTGTGACTCTAGACAAGTCAGCTCACTGCTCTATTCCTCCAATTTTTATAAAATTGGGATAGTACCAGTGCCTCTATCTAAAATGAGTGTAGCTTACATGAATATTTCATGGAAAGTACCTAGAACATTGCTTGACATTCATAGTAAGCCTTCAAAAACTGAAGCTATTATTATGCCCTGGTTGCTGGCCCAGAGTAGGCACTCATAAATTTGTTGAATGAATGTAACGTAAACAGGGACATGCTCTGTAAATGCTGGTGCAAGCCGGTCAGCTTCATCGTCGTCAACATTTTCCTGATGCTGTTCACGGTGGGTGTCCTGTCCTGCTGGCTGTAGACCACCAGAGTGGGCACAATCCTAGCCCTCCCCTCCGCAAGTAGGATATGCGCGGACTCAGGAGACGTCAACAGACATTCACAATATTTACACTAGGACCATGGAAACAGTGTGGTTGAGTGGGCACCCAGAGTTCTGAGTTTAAATTTGGGAGGGGTTGCCAGGAAGAGTCAGCTGTCTGGAAAGGCTTCCTGGAGGAGAAGGGATTTGCTAGAGGTGCTTGACTGGTTGGTGCAACGGGGCTTCTGGGGAACCAGAGTGTCCTGGTATTTAGAGCAGCTAGGAAGAGGCTGGGGTTAAGGACAAAGGCATTGGGACAGACAGAAACCCTGACTCTCGAAGGAAGGGCCCAAGGTCACTGGAGAGGGAGAGAGGAAGGATTAAGGACTATTGAGTGAGTCATAGGATTGAAAGTGAGGGCTCCGTGTAGGAAAAGCAGTTTCCCATTCAGTACTTTCAATGCCTCTGTGATCAAATGTATATGTTTATTTCCTCAGAAATTGTCCTACAATTCAATTCAGTTCTGACATTATCTACCCGGAGGCAGCACAGACCCCACAGGTTAAGAGCCCAGTCCCACAAAACTGCCCCCATTTCAGAAGCTATAGCATGTTCCAGGTCGTGGCCTGCGCTTCTGACCAACCAGCTTTAAGGCATGGATTCCCACAACCCCCTCCACAGGTTCAGCAATTTGCTAGAATGGCTCACAGCATCAGGGAAACATTTACTCACATTACTGACTTGTAATAAAAGATACTACTCAGCCACAGCCAGGTGGAGGAGAGGCACAGGGCCACACGCAGGGCAGGGCCTGGAGCTTCCACGCTCTCTCTGGGGGCACCACCACCTCAGCACCTCCCTGTGTTCACCAGCCTGGAAGCGCTTCCAGTCCTGTCTTTTAGGGATTTTGATGGAGGCTTCATCACATAGCCATGATGAGTTATGAACTCAATCTCCAGCCCCTCTCCCCTTCCTGGAGGATGCGGAGTAAAAGTCTCAACCTTCGTCTCATGGCCTCGTCTTTCTGATGACAGTCACCATCCTGAGCCTATGCAGGCACCACCAAGAGTCACCTCATTAGAACAAAAGATGCTCCTATCATCTAGAAATGTCAAGAGATTTAGGAGCTCTGTGCCAGGAACTGGTGTCAAAGACCAAACGCGTATTTCCTATTATATCACGATATCACAGGCTCTGAGAAGAATGCAATCGATGGTCAAACTCCAGAGCTGCACACTATCCAATATGGCAGTGGCCAGCCACATGCAGTCACCAAGCACTTTAAAGGTGGCTGCTTCAAATTGACATGCTAAATGTAAATACACATTAGATTTTAAAGAGTCAGAAGAAAAAAATATATAAAATAACTCAATCACTTTTTGTATTGATTATACATTCAAATGATAATGTTTTGGATATATTTGATTCTCTCAAATCTATAACCAAAATTGATTTCACGTGTGTCTTTTTACTTTTTCTAATATGGCTACTAGAAACTTTGAAGTGATTTCTGTGGCTAACTTTATAGTTCTATTGGGCATCACCGACCACTCTAGGCTATGGGAAATTCTGTAGAACAAACAGCTGGAAGTTGGAAGAAAAGACAGTAAAAGCCGGCAGGAAAGGCTGTAGGAAAAAGAAACCGAAGCGACCCATCAACCAACCCAGAGTGTGAAGTAATTTGCATTCTGATTCAAGAAAATCAACTGTGAAAAAATAGCATGAAATTTATGAGATGATTAAAAATTGTAGTACTTTTTGGATAGTTGTTGCTATTAAGGAATTATTCTCAGTTTCTTTAAGATGTGATCGTGGTTGTCTGGTGATGCTTTCTGAAATAAGAGTCCTTAGCTTTTAGAGAAGCATACTGAAATATTTCCAGATGGAATGACATACATGCGGGATTTACTTCAAATATTACAGGACAGGTAGGGTAGGTTTGGGTCTAGAAAAAAGATTGGCTGTGAGTTGGTAATTACTGAAGCTGGGTGAGGTATGTGGGGTTTCATTAAGCTAGTCTATCGCCTTGTAGGTATATTCCAAATTTTCCATAATAGAAAGTTAAAAAAAAAAAAACAACCACCACCACCATCCCCACCTGATGTTCTGGCCCAGGCTGCTTATGTTCAAATCCCAACTCCAGTCTTGCTAGCTGTGCCTCTGTTCACCCATCTGCAAAATGGGGATGATCGTATTAGTCCCTACGTTGCAGGGGTTTACCTGTAATGTGCTTAAAAATGTGGAAACAATATAAATGAAATGAAGACATGTTGCAGTCACGTTGCACATTGTCACAGTGCTCCCCATCTCCTGTTCCAGGGAGTCATCCTTATCTACCAAGAGGTTAAGTCACCTGCCCTAAGTCATCAGCCAGTGGAGGCAAAGCCAAGAAATGTCCCAAGTTCGTCTGACACCGGAGTTCAGGCATGACCTGAATATTCTTGCTTGGGGCTCAGGGTTCAACGTTTCCTGTCTTCTCTGCTTCTCCACTCTTGAGCAATTCTGGGCCCATTTTCCTGCAGATCAGCTCTAAGGACCATGCTTCCCTTCCACGACTTTCTAGAAAAGGCATAACATTGGCAGAACCAGGAGCTCTGGAATTCTGAAGGTTGACTCCCTCAGTTCCAAGGGGCTCCACCTCCCGAGCGGAACTGGACTGAGGACAAAGGTCACATGGCTAGGGTGAGGCTTTGATGTGGGCAAGACCGTGAGCAGGACTGACAGGTCAGGGCCAGGACTCAGGATCTTCAGAAGTCACCGGGAGCGAGGCAGGGAGCCACCTCCTTTGTGCCACACCCAGTGAAGGGGAACTTACTAAGAGGGACTTGTTCTGCCCGTCTCCAAAAGAGCCTTTGGATGCCAATGGGTGAGGAGCTGAACCTCTGCAAATTCAGCATGCTGATCCCATTGCCTCTGCTTGCATGCCTGTCAGGATGGGAAGCTCACTGCTTCCCCCCTTTAAGGACATCATGGTTGTACAAAGGTCTCCAGCATCATCTATTACAACCCCTCATTCTCCCAATGAGCAAATTAAAGCCCAGAGATGCCAAGGCATTTACCCAAGGGCACACCTGGTCCTGGGCCTAAGACTCCCAGACAATACTTCTTTGCAATACACCTCTTTGCTATAGAGTCTCAGACAAGGGAGGGATCTCGGCTGGCTGAGAAGTCAGGGAAGGCTTCTTAGAGGAGGTGAGATTGGAGGCAGCCCTTGAAGGATGACACTAAGATGTTGCTTAATATCCTAAATTATTGCCCTGCCCAGCATGTCTGGCCTGTGCTGCCGTGTCTCACTGTTTAGAGTAAAATGAAGAAAGGAAGGAAGGGGTGAAAGGGGCAGGAAAGCCAGTCCTGGCTTTTCAGCCAGCTGAAACGGCAATAGTATAGGTCCCTTCAGAACCCAGGGTGTGTTGTGGGAAGCCCTAAAACCCCAGATATTACCCTGTGCAGATAGGAATAAAATTCCATCTGTCCCAAACTCGGTGTTCTCCCCTGTTCCTCTGGCCTGCTTGCTGGGCAGGGACCAAACCAGTTCAGGATTCCTTTTTCTCTGCATAGGGTTCTCTGTTTACTGTGTCTCCTCCCCCTTGTTTTGTATACCAAGCTAGGTGGGAAGAAGGTCACAGCCCAGGCTTGCACGTGGTGGAGGAACGGGGCCAGTAGCTGGTGAGGCAGAGACCCCGCCCACCACCCTCCCCTCCCACCGCTCTCCCCTCCCACCCCAGTGGGGCCTCTGCCATCCCGGGGACACCGGAGACCGCCAGGAGGCTGGAGAGGCTGCAGGAGAAACAGCCTTCCTGGGCACGCCCAGTACGGCTCACTTCCAAGCCTGAGCTGTTCCTTAGGAATTGCTTTTCTGGGAAACACACCCTCCTCCAGACCTGCAGCCTTCCTTTATATGTGGTTGTTGGTTTTGCTTTCTGGTGAGGGTTTCTATTTTTCCCTGGTATACATTCATGGCATACAGGAAAGCGGAATGAGGGCATTGTGACCACCACACAAAGGCCACTGCTCTTAACGTTTGATGTCAGCTCCCCACTCTCCACCCCCATGACCCCTCTGCCACGGCCTGGGGTATGAGATCTTGGTTTTGGTGATCAGGCAATATTAACACACTGCCCTGCCCTCCACCTGCGATGGGGCACTGTAGGATGATTTTAAAAAGCAAAGTGGCTGAATACCAATATTCTAGGACCTGGGTTCTGCCAAGCTGGCTGTGTGTCCTAGTAGAATGCCTACCCTCTGCCTCTGGGCCTCCATGCCCATCTCTGTAACATGAGGGGTTCTGATGAAATAATGTCCAAGAGCCCTTGCCACACTAATACTCCAGGATTCTGTAAAGTTAACTTGGAAAGAATTCCAAAGGTGAAAGAAAGAAGGAGGGAGGAATATGTCCAGTCTAATAATCCTATGCTCAAGTCAGAGAGCTCCTTGGGGAGTGTCCCCCAGGGCTACAGCCCTGGCCCCAGACTGTGAGCCCCTTTAACCTGGATCAAACCCCTAGAAGCCACTCCAGCAAGAGCTAAACAAAGCCTGGGCTCTTCACCCAGGCTGGCACTGCCTTGCTGTGTGGGTGTAGATGTCGTATCATGTACCAGGGCCTCAGTTTTCCCCTCTGCAAAAGAGAGGGTGGGGTAGGTTGGGCATTTTCTTCTTAAATACCAGGACACTTTCCTCCAATAAAATTGTGATGGAAACCAGATATCACACAGAGAGAAAGGAAATACTGGCATTTCTGGAGTGTTTGAAGCGTGTGAAGCATTTTAAGGGATTTACAATTATGAACGCACTTTGTGCTCACATCAGCCCCACAAAGTAGGTGCTATTATAATCCCATTTGACAGATGGAGAAATTGAGGCCCTGAGGAGTTAAGCCACTTGTCCAAGGTAAAGTGTGGGAGCTGGGCTTCTGATAGGGAGTAGACCTCAGTCATGAAACCACAAGACTTGTGTAGTTCTAACCCACTGGGGACATCTCCAGGCTGCTATTCCAACATTCATGTATGTACGCATGTGTGTACACACACGAACATGCACGTGTGCACAAACACATGCATGCACACAAACACACATGTGCACATACACACTGACACACACTCATGTGCACAAACACAAGAGCCACGGGGGTTGTAAGGGGTTGGGGGCCTGCCAATTTTGCTGACCTATGCTACTGACTCCCCAGTAGCCCCCAACTATTGCGGCCCACTGACCCCAGGTCCAAGCTGCCCCCTGCACAGAGCTTGTTCCCTGGAGGGCCATAAGCCAAAGCATCCTCTCCAGGACGGCCAGTCCTGTTGTAACCAGGTAGTGTCCCCAGCTCCCAGAGCTCACAGGTTCTTGGCCTGTCTAACCCTGAAGAATGGGGAAAGGGGCCTGGGAGGCGTGCGAGTTTACCATTAGAATAAAATCTTGGACCCAAAGAGTTTTGCAGAAGAATGATGTGTTAGACCGACAGACAGAGAGAGAGGGTAGGGGGCGGAGAGGGAGAGCGCAGCTCCCACGCTGCTGTGGGTGGGGAACACAGAGCAGGAAATAGGCTTAGGTAGGAACAGCTGAAGTTTTAACCCTTGGTTATTCCCTCCCCACTCATGTTCTCATCCAATGAGAGGAGTTCTTTCAAACTTCCTCTGGAGTGACTGATCTTTGACTCTGATACCAGATTGACTACTTATTCTGCAACCCTGAGTTACAGAGCCACCTCCTCTCAGAGAGCTTTAGGCAGGAATTTGGGACAAAAGAGCCCCACCTGGCTTTCCCTACCTGGCCCTCACCCGGAAAAACCAGACAAAGAACTTTACATTTGAAACCCCTCTGGTCTCCGGATGGAGGTTAGAGCCCGGAAATTCCTGTATTTGAAACCCCTCCCCTAGTGGACCTGGGAAGAGAAGTTTCTTTAACACAGTCCCTCACTGTGAACCCGCTCAATCCCTCACTATTCCTTGGGGCCTGCCCTGGGAGATGGGACAGTTCCCTGGACCTCTTCTTGGGGCTTGCAACAGGGGTGTGGCTCACTTGCTCAAACCCCTTGTGGGAGGGGAGGGAAGCATGCAGGCAAGCAGGTGCTGGGGCTGGGGCAAGTGCTTTTGGGCTCTGGCCCCATGGTACCCTCTAGGGGTGTGTTACAATTAATGCTCTTTTAGCAGTTGCCATCCACAGATGACTGTTAACCAACTCAGTGGAGGGTCAGGGCAACAGCCTTTTACACCCTCCCCTCTTGGTACCCGGGTCCTTGTCCAGCATCCAGGAAGAATCAAGTCATATGGTCTTGAAGGATGGTGAATGCAGATGGAGGTGGCTGTCAGTGAGATGAGGAGCTGGAAAGGGGATAGAGTGGGAAGGTAATCTTCCAGATGGCTGAACTCTTTGCCAACTGTCCAGCTGCCTCTTCCACATTCAGACGCTCCTTTTCTTCACTCCTTCTCTGCCATGCTGCTCTGCTCCTCTGCCAATGGAGTTTTGGGTTTTTATGGGTACATGATGGGGTGCATGGCAGGCCGGGGTGGTTTTGGAAAAAGCAATATTCAGGCAGGAAAACAGGAATGTGAAGTTCTCATTTAGGGCCATGGAACCAGGCTTGCGGATGGGGTCTTTGCCAGAGAACTGTCTTCCCCTACCCAGTATTTCCCTGCCTCCTGTCCATATCACCTGCACCAAGAACCTCGCTGGGTGGGAGCCAATCCAGAGCCAGAGAAAGGACTTGACACTTGAGCCCAGGCAGACCCAGGCTTGACTCCTGGCCCTGCCTCTGATGAGCAAGATGATTTGGATTATCTCAGTTTGCCTCATTGCCTCTGCTTTCCCATCTGAAACATGGGAATAGTGATGCATCAGCCACTCACTGCAGTGTTGAGGATGGAAGAGATGGGCACACTGTAAGCTCCATTTCCCTTTGCCTCCACCCAGCAACTATGTCTGCTGGGGAGAAGAGGAGAAATAAGGATCACACCCTGCCCTCTATCAGTCACTCAACAACCATAATATATTAAACACCTACTATGTGTCAGACACTTTGCAAAGAAATGAAATAACAACACAAGCAACTCATAGCTGTGCTCTATGATAAACACTGTAGAAGCAGGAGGCAGGTTGAGGTGAAAGAGAACCTCCTGCTTGAAGGGGGATATCAGTCAGAGAAACAGAACCAATAGGAGACAAAGATTAAGAGATGCATTGCAAGGAATTGGCTTACATGATTGTAGGGATGATTAGGCAAGTCAGAAATCCCTTGAGAAAGCTGCCAGGAAGGGCAGGCCAGAACATTCAGCCTTGGACAGAAGCTCCTGCCTGCAAGCCGAATTTCTTCTTCTTACAGGAAACCTCAGATCTGCTCTGAAGTCCTTTCAACTGATTGAATCAGGGCCATGCAGGGAGTCGAGGACAAGCTTCCTTAGTGAAAGCCTGCTGGCTGTGGACTGTCACCACACAGATAAACTGCTTCACAGCAACATGGAGATTAGCATGAGATGGAATCATCAGGGCCTGTTGTCCAGCCAGGTGGACCCACAGACTCACCGCAGCAGAGCATCTAGAGGAGGCCACGGAGGGTTAGTGATGGAATCAGGCAGGGCACTCGGGTGGGGGGCAGCCCCAGCAAAGGCTCCTGGGTGAGATTGCAGAAGAGATCCTTGGAGTTCAGGGAATACAGCAATGTGGCTATGGCACTATGAAATAAAATAAAATTTATTTTATTTTATAAAAATCGTGCAATGGCACGATCTCAGCTCACTGCAACCTCCACCTCCTGGGTTCAAGAGATTCTCAGGTCTCAGCCTCCCGAGTAGCTGAGATAATAGGCACCTGCCATCATGCCCAGCTAATTTTTGTATTTTTAGTAGAGACGACATTTCACCATGATGGCCAGGCTGGTCTTGAACACCTGACCTCAGGTGATCCGCCTGCCTCAGCCTCAAAGTGCTGGGATTACAGGCATGAGTCACTGTGCCCGGCCTAGTTATCTTTTTTTTTTTTTTTAAAGAGAGAGATTTTCTTTTTTTAAGAGGAAGGAATGGTGTTAGGATGTCAGATGAAATTGCTCCTTTATTAAAACTGAAAATCCCAATGTGGGGAAAGAACTAAAGCACACTGCCCAGAATAATCTAACCACAGTGAACAGGAGAAATGGTCAAGAATAAAATAAGCCCAGGGGATCTGAGGGCGAGCACAGCCAGCCCAGCAGGCCTCCTCCTCTGCTGCACACAGAATGCAGGGTGGGTGAGGGACTCTGCTTCTCCAGGCTCCCCCACATCCCCCCTGAAAATGTTTCCAGAACATTTCAGGCCCAGAAAGTGTCCAAAGCTGGAAGGACCCACATGTATATGTCTGGGATTGAATCAGATCTGACTCAGTTCCGCTTGGGAATTCTGAGAATTGAAGTCACTTCCCAGAACCCCATCCTCCCCCTACAGAGAGCTTCGGCCTTCTTTTCAGGGAAGAAAAGAAAAGGGACCCTTGGGAACCCTGCTGAGGGTCACACATCTCCTGCTGTTGAGGCTGATAGGGTTTATGGGGCGCCATCACCCCCTTCCGCCACCCACTGCCTGCTGCGGCCTGAGGCTTACCTTCACGGCTGTCTATAAACAGCATCCAGACTCAGTAACCACGTCAATCAGCTTTTAGAGGAAAACATTTATTCTGGGGAGGTGTCAGGGAAAGGATTCAGGACACCTTGGTTCTTTTTAGCTCTGGCCTTGACACCGACTTGCTGGGTGGTCTTAAGGATTTCGCTTATTCACAAAGCAAATGTTGTTCAAGAGTTTGGAATGTGCAAAACTCAGTGGCAGGCACAGTGTGGGTGGGAAGAGGAGCAAGGCAGGGTCCTCTTTTCCAAGTAAAGTGAATCTGGTGGGACAGAGACACATACACCTTATGCACACCGGCATGCACACCGTGCATTCAGCTGCCACCGAGAGGAGATAGGCGATGCCGAGGCAGAGGGAGAACAGCCACCCTTGGACTAAGGATGGAGCCCGGCTGTCTCAAGAGCTCCCCTGGATGGACAGACTGGCGGCATCCCAGCAATACCCCCCATCTCTCCATCCAGCTGTGTAATGAATCTCTGAAAACCTCAGCTGGTCTGCGAGCAGGAGAGCTGGCCAGGTGGAAGGGCATCCCCGACACCCTACAGCCCCTGGTGTGGCTGAAGCAGACGGGCCTCCATGGCTGGCACAGGAAGAGCAGTCAGCTTCCAGTGCGCATCAGCCTCACCGCCGGGCTGGCTTCCTGTCTGTAATGCACATTTCCAGCTGGAGGCTTTCAGGCTGGGTTTCCCACATTTAGCCATTCACATTCACATTCACAGTTTTTGCCATATCTATGTGACCTGTACAACCATTTCTTTAGTATTGACTTGCTTTTGAACTGTAACTTCATATAATCAATGTAAATGAAAAATGAGTATCATTTATCATAAAAGAAAGACAATAACTGTAAAAAATAAATGCAATAGAATATAAACAATGCTATGAAAGCCTGGGTAGATTCGGGGACCAGCCAAGGCTGCTGGGTCTGTTGAAAGGGGAGATTACATACACAGAAAGGGGTTGAAGATGCACAGAAGCCACGCTGAGACCTTCTTGCTGGCCTCATCAGGAGGAATGTCTAAATGATTCCAGGTTATTTACCAGCCAATCTACATCCCTTGCTGGGAAATGCTTCCCAGCTCTAACGTGCAGTCACAAAATACAGGACACAAGTTGATATCAGAAGGAAAGTATCTTTTCCTTCTCCACTTCAGAGTTCTTGGTTGGGGGGCCCCATAACAAAAAAACAGATTAACAAGAGAAAAGTGAACAAATTAATTTAAGTTTAATGTGACTTGGGTACCTTCATAAGGAAATGAAGTGATTAAACCTGAATGCCTTTTTATTTTTTTGAGACCGGGTCTCACTCTATCTCCCAGGCTGGAGTGCAGTGGTGTGATACAGCTCACTGCAGCCTCGATCACCCCTGGCCCGGGTGATCCTCCCACCTCAGCCTCCCCAGCAGTTATGACTAGGATTACAGGTGCACGCCACCACACCCACCTAATTTTTTTGTATTTTTTGTAGACACAGACTCACTATATTGGCCAGGCTGGTTTCCCACTCCTGGGCTCAAGCGATCTGCCTGCCTCAGCTTCCCAAGGTGCTGGGATCACAGGCATGAACCACTGCGCCTGACCTGAGTGTGTTTCCATTAGATGTGTTGAAGGGTGGAGAATCATGGAGCTGTGGTGGACCAGGGAGCACGAGCGAAGTGCAGGAAATGGGAAACAGCAAGGCCTGTCCAGGCTCCTCTCAGTGTCCCCAGGGCTTGGACGTGAGGGTAACCAACCCAAGGGACTGGGAACATTCAGCTGTGTCTGTCTCCCTTTCCTCTGGGTATGGAGTCTGGTGACCTGCTTCAGGGAACAGAGACTCCTTCCTGCACCTGCTGTTTCTTGGATTCTTTCCACTTAAAATAGTCAACATGTGAAGCTCTCACATTTTGGGGTAGCGTGCCCTGATCCCCATCATTGGCTACAAGGTCAGGGGTCCCCTGTGAGGCACACTTGGCCCTTGAGACAGTGACACTATGTATTTCATGGAAGCCACTGCTTCAGAGGCCCTCAGATGTGGATTCCTGGGAAACCAAATAGGCTGTCTCTGAGGCTCGAGCGGAATTGATTCCTGACAGCACCAGGCCCACAGTGTGTGTGAGTTAATGAAGGAAAGTGTTTTTACAGTAAGTCTCCTTGGACGGAATTCTGAGAGAGAGAGAATGAGTGAATCAGAATGTTGGATGTTCCCTCTAAAGCCTCTGTTTAAAAACTCAGAGGAAAAGCCCAGCAACAGTCATCGCTTGTCTCCAGCTCTGAGGATCAGTGTCTGTGAGGGGCACGGGACACCCTCCAAGCTCTGTAGACAAGGAAACTGGTCCAGAGAGATGGGGGTCCCACAGACAGTGGCCCACCTGGAGCACTCCCTCCCCAGGGTGACTTTATATTCCCAGGAAGCATTCATCATGGTCTCAGTAGGAAAGAGAGGGCACATCCCAGTTGAGTAAAAGGAAGAGGATGTTAATGAAGCATTTCTTTTACAGGGGTGTAGGCAGCATATTGGGGTTATGCAAGGAGCAGGCAGCACCCTGGATGCCTCGGGGCTGGTGCAGGAAAGCCTCAGCACCCTCCCCACCTTCTCCCCTCATGCTCTATCAGGCCCCTGATAGAAGCAGAGAACTCTGCTCCAGGCCTGGCCAGCATAAAGGTTCCCAAGAGAGCAGCCAACACCCTATCCTCCCTCTCACCCTCCCTCAGGCTCCTGCTGGGGCTCCCATTGACCAAACCCAAAGAGAAGTCAGAAGGCAAAGAGCCCCGTGGTACCTATAGGGGATCCCGAGTCAGGGGCCACAGAGGAGAAGTCAGGAGGTGACCTGGAGCAGGACAGGGCAGCTCCCTGCCAGGGATCCTCACCCCAGGCACGCCTCTAGAACAGACGGAGAAAACAGCTCAGTCGACTTCAGACTCCCAAATTCTCCCAGTTCCTTAACCTGCCTGCCCTCTGGACTTCAGGAGAAAATTGAGAGGGAAAAGCCCTCAACTTTGTTTTGAAAATGAGAGCAATGTTTACAGCCACTAGCAAGCAATTAGGATCCAGCTGGGCTGATGTGGCCAGATCTGGGGACACCCTGCCGACCTATAATGAAGGTCAGCGAGGAAACGCTGGACATGTCCCCCATGACTGAGCTGCAAGGACCTGAGTTATCTCTGCGGCAGTCACTGTCGTGTAAAAATGGAAGCCACACATGCAGGCTGAGACCTCTCAGCTGGACAGTTCAGCCCATGTGAGCCCCATGAGGACTGGGGAGGCTGGTCTTCATTCTTCCCCCCTGAATTACCAGCATGTGATAGACCTTCAATAATTAGTTAAATGCTTTTAAAAATGAATGCTCTAGGCCAGGCGTGGTGGCTCACATCTGTAATTCCAGCACTTTGGAAGGCCAAGGCGGGTAGGATAGCTTGAGGTCAGGAGTTCGAGACCAACCTGGCAAACATGGCAAAACCTCATCTCTACTAAAAATATAAATATTAGCTGGGTGTGGTGGCAGGTGCCTGTGGTCCCAACTACTCAAGTGGCTGCAGCAGGAGAATTGCTTGAACCCCGGAGGTGGAGGTTGTAGTGAGCCGAGATCAGGCCACCGCACTCCAGCCTAGGTGACAGAGAGAGACTCTGCCTCAAAAAGAAAAAATGAGTATTTCAAACACATGACCTCTCACCACCGTTGAATTTTCTCTCTACGAGCCCAGGAGGGCCCCTCAGAGAGGAAAGCTCGTAGGTCTTTCTTTCCCTCTGTCTTGAAGGATCAGAAGGGCTGTGCTGCTCGTTGCATCCTTGCCAGTTCCAAACCCCGATCTCAGCTCTGCTTAGGGATTCGTGTAAACCTTTTCCGGATGTTCATTATCTTCCACTTCATTTCCTGTTTACCAACTCAGCTTTTTTTTTTAATGTGTTCGGATTCCCTGAACTGACCATTGTCTGATCTTCACCTACCAACTGAATTAGGAGAGCTGGGCTTCTGGAAACACAGGTGCTGGGTATTGCAGAGTGGCTGAAAGCTGGGATGGGGCAGATCTGTGGCTATATTCATGCACACCCACATGTGTGTGCGCACACACACACACACACACACATGCGTATACCACAGCTTTCCACACCCTTCCTAGACAGGGGTCACTTGGGGATCCTGGAGAGAGTGTGAAGTCTGGAATGGAATAAGACGGCGTTAAGCCCCACCTCCAGCCATGGATCTGAGACAAGTCACCCCCACCCATCTGCACTGCAAGGCAGGGATACAGCGCATGCCTCCCTCCCTGGATGGGAGTGACACTAAACTTGAAGCGGGATAGAGACAGGTGTTATCAATGGAAGCCCCTGGGGCAAAAAGGCCCTTTCCACCAGGGGTACAGATGAGGCCCTGGGCTGAGAACTTGACAACACCTTGTATTGGTAACCAGCCCAAGGGACTGGGAACACTCAGCTGTGTCTGTCTCCCTCATGAGGCTCAAAGTCCCTCAAGAGTCTGTCTCCATCACAGTGCTCCAGTCCAGCCCCTTCCTCTGAGCTCCAGACCCTGCAGCCATTCCCATCCCCACCTGCCTGAAATTCTCAAAAGAACCTCACCCTTAGCAGCTTTCAGTCTAAACACCTGACCTTTCGTCTCTAAATCAGTCCCCCATCTCCACCTTTGCAGGAGCTGGAAGCCATGACACCCGCCTCACCCCTGCCCTCAGGTCCTCCAGGTCCAATCGAGCACTAGTCCCGTCAGGTTTACTCTCTCAGCTCCTGTGGAATTCAGCCTCTCAGTCTCCATCATCCCAGGCCCAGGCTGATGGGCTAACTGGTCGCTGCTTCTGCTCTACCCCCCACTGCAGTCCCGACTCCCTGAGCAGCGGCCAGCGCCTAATCCACATTCACACCAAGCACCCACCTGACTCAGATATGCTCCTGCACCGCCTTCCCTTCACCCTGTTTAGTTCTGCTCACCCTCAGATATTATCATCAGCATCCACTCACTCTCACAGGCTGGTTTGGGACCCCATGTTCTATGCTGTCACAGGACCTCTCACTTGATTTCATTGCACTTAGGTCAGTGCAGTTATTAAGTGACTGAGCAATGTCTGCCTTCTCCAGTAGACTGTCCGCTCCTCGCCACTGTGTCCCTAGCATCGCTGGTGGGAGCACGTCACAAATGCGCATTGAGTCAGGGACTCAGCAGTCTCCTTTCTCCTCCCTGCTGGAAAAGGCATGTATTTTGCAGCCCCCAGCCCCCATGCCATCTAACCATCTTTTCTTCTCTGTTCAGCCCAGGTGGGGCCTCACTCACATCCCACTCTGAGTCCAAATGTTCTCTCCCTGGAAGATACCAATGTTTCTGTCTGTTCGCGAGGATTCTGCGCCCACTACAGCCTCTTTCAGGTGAGTCAAAGGATTCCTGAGTTTACTTGTGAGGGGTGCGGGGACAGACATCCTGGAGAACTTCCTGGAAAGGTCAGCCTTCGTGTCCTGGACAACAGTTGAAGGAACCGGTGAAGTTAAACCCAAAGAAAAAACCTCTCAAATGTTCAAGTCCCTATAGGCCTTTCAGGAGCAGAGGGGATGTATTGTTCTATGGAACTAGAGGAAGAGGGGCTCAGGAATGAAAAGGACACATTCCTGGTTGTCATAGGTGTTCTATCCCAGATGAACCTGGAAGTGAATGTAACACAGTTAAACATTGAAGTCAATACCCAGTGGATCAGACAGCAATGTGCCAGATTGCCTTGCAGACAAAATATCTCCAACACATGGCTGACATCTGGTGGAAGACCAGAACACTCTACAGAGAGAATTTAAAGGGGACCTGATCCAGAGTAGAAGCAGAGGATAGGGAGATCTGTTCTAGGGGGCAGCATTTGCAAGAAACAAGGTTGAGGGGTCCGCTCCAACCTCTCCACCCTGCAGCAGCCACAGCCTATGATGAAGATGAGCACATGGCCATCTCAGCTGCGGCCACAGTTCACTGGACCTATAGTTCCTAATTCCACACTCACCAGGCATCTTTCTGATCATCCTATGGCTTCCCGGAGCCAGGAATGGCCTAGGATCCATCCCCTCGGCTATCAGTTGTCTTGCTGAGAAATTAATAAGCAGCCTCTGGTGCTATACTTTGGTCTTTAGTGAGTCAGCCCACGAGAGATGATCAATTCCCCAAGCCAAGGGTATAAAGGAAATGGATTTTCTGTAACTACAGAAATAGGGTTGAGGGTTGGACCAAGGGGACTACCCAGGGGAAGTTGTACCTTCAAAGGAGCGTGGAAAGGAGGCTGCAAATTTTCCTGGGTCAAGAGTTCAGAGCCCAATACAGACAGCTTATCTCTGTTCCAAGATGTCTGGGGCCTCGGCTGGAAGATTCAAAGGCGGGGAAACCAGGGTCCACTGAAAGCTTAACTGGGGCCAGAAGATCCACTTTCAAGGTGGCAAGCTGGTTCCTCTCTATGTGGCTGCTTGAGTATCTGCACATGGCAGCTCACATCCTTCCAAGTAAGCAATGCCAGAGGCCAAGGAAGAAGCCACGAAGCGTGTTATGACCTAGCCTCAGAAATCATACCATCCCTGCCACCACTGGTAAGAAGTCCGGCCCACATCCGGGTGAAGAGGAAGCAGATTCCTCCTTTTGGAAGGAAGAGTATCAAATAATTTGGGGGCATATGAAAACCACCATGCACCACAGGAATCTTTTCAGAGCATACTTCTTGTACCGTCACCCTAGTCCTTAAGACCCAGGGGCAAAGCCTCACTTCCTTAGCTCCCAGTGAAGACCATGCTTACTCCCTTACTCAACCTCTTGCCACTTCCCACCTCTCCTGTCCAACATCCAGTGTCACTTTCCAGAACAGACCAGCAGCTTCCCCATTTCTGTGCCTCTGCTCAGGCTGTTCCCCCTACCTGTTCTGCTTGTCCTCCTTCTCGTCCCCTTTGAAATGCTTCTTGTCCTTCAAGACCCAGATCCAGAGTCACCTCCAACATTACCCACCTGTCCCCACTTCGAGTCTGTGTCCCACACCCCTCCTGCTCCCTCCAGGACTCTGGGCCACAGTTGTCAGGAGTCGGGCAAGGCAGGAGCTGGGTGGTGTCCTCTCTGTGTTCTTGCACTCAGGGTGGAGCTCAGCACAGAGAAGATGCTCAAGAAACATTTAAAGGATAAAAGCATTGATCCGTGGGCCCCCATTCTGGCTTCAGGATGCCAGCCAGCTGCTCCTAGAAGCAAAGGGGCTTTTCCTGGGAAATCCCGGAAGCAATGAACAGAATCTCTCCCTTGACCTGTGGCTCGGCTCTTCCTCCATAAGCCTACCTAGCAATGGACCTCCCAGAAGGAGCTCTTTTTCCTTCTCTCACCCATACCACAGGGCACTGGGAAAATGCCCAGTGAGTACTGCTCTCTGGGTTGTGCTTTGGGCTTTTCAGTATGTCTCCACATCCACTCTTTGACTTGAATCTTGCAATAGCCATGTAAAAAGAAATGCAAGGCGAGTCAGGAAGAAAGCAATGCTCTACTCCAAAGAAGGCAAAATAGAAGCTCAGAGAGGTCAAGCAATTTGCCCAAGACCACACAGCTAGGATTGGAACCCATGTCTGTCCAAGCCCCATGCCTCTGCTGAAGGTACAGATGAATTAGCCTTAACAGCAACAAGTCTAGAAAGGCACCTGCCCTGTGGTCTGTGAGTCCTGCCTAAGAATGAAAGAGGAGCCAGTGGGTTAAAGATGAGGTCACTGACAAACAGTAGAGTTTCCCATTGGTTATTTTAGTGGGTTTGCAAGAATAGTTAGTTACTAACGTTTATTGGACCAAGTGCGGTACTTGGGGCTTTTTGCATGTTGTCTCAAATCCCCATCACAATCCTGAGAGGTAGATGTTTTAATTCCAATTTTACAGGTGAGGTCATTGTGGTTCAGATATGTTAAGTAACTTCCCCTACATCACACAGCTTGTAAGTAAGGCAGCCAGGATGTGAACCCAGTAGGACTATTTGGCTCCAAATCCCCCACCCTCCCTCACCATCTGCATCCTCCAATCACCTTTAGTGCTTTGCTGATAGCAGGGATGGAAGTACGATGCCATCCCAGACCCTCCAGGAAGACAGAAACTGGGCAGATGAGCTGGCCAGGGTCACCAAGCAAGACTGGAATCTCCAGGTCTGGCATGATATCATTTTTCTCTTTTAATAAACTAACTCACCCACCACAAGGCTTTGAGAGGCTGAAAGGTGACCAACTCCCTTGGGAGGGGCCCAGGTGATAAGGAAAGAATGTGAATCCTCCCATCACGGAAGCTTCAAAGAGGTCCAGGGTCCAAGATTTGAGATTGTTAGTGCTGCTAACGGATGCTAGCCAAGGAAATATCCCAATGGAGCCTCAAAATGAAGAACATCAGGCCCTCATTTAGATCCAAGGATCAGAGGGGGCTCTGTAAGACCCAGGGGAATCAGGTACGCCTGAGCACTGACCACCAAAAACAGCCTGAGTTCCACCTTGATTTCTCCATGTGCTAGCTGGCTGTCTTTAACCCCCCTCTCCTTCTGCACCAGTTTTTGTCCTTCCCTTGTGACCCTGATGGGTAACAGCCTCTTTTTCACTTTCTTTCAGCACCAACATGCTCAATGTCACCTTGCCCGCTCTTAACGGGACCTTTGCCCAGAGAAAATGCCCCAACGTGGAGTGGCTGGGCTGGCTCAACACCATCCAGCCCCCCTTCCTCTGGGTGCTGTTTGTACTGGCCACCCTAGAGAACATCTTTGTCCTCAGTGTCTTCTCCCTGCACAAGAGCAGCTGCACGGTGGCAGAGATCTACCTGGGGAACCTGGCCGCGGCAGACCTGATCCTGGCCTGCGGGCTGCCCTTCTGGGCCATCACCATCACCAACAACTTTGACTGGCTCTTTGGGGAGACGCTCTGCCGTGTGGTGAACGCTATTATCTACATGAACCTGTACAGCAGCATCTGTTTTCTGATGCTAGTCAGCATCGACCGCTACCTGGCCCTGGTGAAAACCATGTCTATGGGCCGGATGCGCGGTGTGCGTTGGGCGAAGCTCTACAGCTTGGTGATCTGGGGGTGCACGCTGCTCCTGAGCTCACCCATGCTGGTGTTCCGGACTTTGAGGGAGTATAGTGACGAGGGTCACAATGTCACCGCTTGCATCATCAACTACCCATCCCGCACCTGGGAGGTGTTCACCAACACGCTCCTGAATGTCGTGGGCTTCCTGCTGCCCCTAAGCATCATCACCTTCTGCACGGTACAGATCATGCAGGTTCTGCGGAACAATGAGATGCAGAAGTTCAAGGAGATCCAGACGGAGAGGAGGGCCACCATGCTGGTCCTGGTCGTGCTGCTGCTCTTCGTCATCTGCTGGCTGCCCTTCCAGATCAGCACCTTCCTGGACACACTGCAGCGCCTCGGCCTCCTCTCCAGCTGCCAGGACGAGAGCATCATAGATGTCATCACGCAGATTGCCTCCTTCATGGCCTACAGCAACAGCTGCCTCAACCCACTGGTGTACGTGATCGTGGGCAAGCGCTTCCGAAAGAAGTCTTGGGAGGTGTACCAGGGAGTGTGCCAGAAAGGGGGCTGCAGGTCAGAACCCATTCCGATGGAGAACTCCATGGGCACACTGCGGACCTCCATCTCGGTGGAACGCCAGATTCACAAACTGCAGGACTGGGCTGGGAGCAGAAGGTGAGCGGATGCCAGCAGGGCTACTATGAATTTGTGTAAGGATTGAGGGACCGTTGCTCTTCAGCAAGGGGCCCAGGAAAGCCAAAGAGACAGCCAAGCGTGACCTCGGGCAGTGAGTCGGTGTCTCCAGAAAAACACCGGAGAGTAATTCCTGCCCTGCCCAATTTTGCAGGGAGCATGGCTGTGAAGATGAGGTGAACTCATGTATAGCCAAGGACTCCGTAAACACGACAGCAGTACTGTTCTTATTTGCTGCCACACCCGAGCCAGCCTGCTCCTTCCCAGGAGTGGAGGGGGCCTGGGGGCGGGGACAGGAGTGACTGAGCTTCCCTCCCACGTGGTGTCCCTCCCTGCCCCAGCAAGACAACCTGGATCTCCAGGAGAACCGTCACCCAGCTTTGGTCCAGTGGCTGAGTGCACACATGGGTCCTGGCTGAATTGTTGCCCTGGGTTTCTTTAATCCATTCAGCTAGAGCTTTGGAGGACAATTTCTTGCATTGGGGAAGTTAAGCTCTGAGGGGTCCCTGATAAGAACCTGGAGACCAGGATTCTACGGCTCCCCTCACTGATGGACAAGGAGGTCTGTGCCAAAGAATAATCCAATAAGCACATATTGAGCACTTGCTGTATACACAGTATTGAGTACTGGAGGCAAGAGGGAAGAAAGAGAAGGAGCCATCTCTGTTTTGAAGGAACTCAAACACTCGAGTGGGAGTGACTGGGTGCTGCCACCACCAGAAAGCTGTTCAATGAGGTGGTGGAGCGGGGTGCTGTGGGCAATATGGACGGCAGAAGGTGAGGAGCCCCAGGTTCCAGCTGTGGGCAATATGGATGGCAGAAGGTGGGGAGCCCCAGGTTCCAGCTATGGGCAATATGGACGGCAGAAGGTGGGGAGCCCCGGGTTCCAGCTCAGCCAATAACTATTGCACAGCCACTCGTCCCTGACCCAGTTCCTCTTCTGTAACATGAAGTTATTGTGAGGATTAAAGGCAGTAACAGATATAAAAATACTTTGAAGTGGCTGGGTACGGTGGCTCATGCCTGTAATCCCAGCACTTTGGGAGGCCAAGGTGGGCGGATCACAAGGTCAGGAGTTTGAGACCATCCTGGCCAACATAGTGAAACCCCGTCTCTACTCAAAACACATATATATAATTATAAAATTAGCTGGGCCTGTTGGTGGGCATCTGTAATCCCAGCTACTCGGGAGGCTGAGACAGGAGAATCGCTTGAACCCGGGAAGTGGAGGTTGCAGTGAGCCAAGATCATGCTACTGCACTCCAGCCCAGGCGATAGTGCGAGACTCCGTCTCAAAAAAAAAAAAAAAAAAAAAAAGTACTTTGAAAAGTCAAGGGTGCTATGTACATGTGAGGTGTTATTATGCACATGTAACTGTAACTGGGATACATTTATTATAAGGAAAAGACACTGAGATTTGGAAATAGCTCCACGGAGGAGAATCAGTACTGGGAACCGGTGGCAGTGTGAAGCACCGGTCAGTGTCTAACACATAGTAGGTGCTCAATAGCATTGGCTTCCTTCCACCTGTCCTTCCCACCACCCTGAGCCCCCTACCGCCACACACACATGAGCTTTTGGGGAGAAGGCCATGTATTCAAAGTTTGATTTGTGATAAGGCAGAGTAAGAGATTTCTAGTCGGACTTGCCCAGAGGCTTACAGTGCTGAGACCCCCGACTCCCAGCTGGTACCTGGGGAGGGGAAGAGTACAGGCCTGCTCAGGGACTGTCGCTGTCTCAGCAACCAAGGGCTGTCAATCAATGGTTTACGAGAAGGTGGCCAGTGTGAGCCCTAGAAGAGTGTGAGTAGGAAGTGTGGGGGTCACCTTCAGGCAGCAGACAATGATGAGGCATAAAGGTTATTTGCCCCAAAGCATTATTCTCAGGGCCAGCCCCCCCTACCCAGCAGACTGAGACCTTCATGGGTGAGGACCGTGTCCAGGCTGGGATGCCCAGGCTTGGGCATGTGTGACTGCGAGGAAGCACTCTGGGAACAAGATCCCCACAGGGTGGGAGAGCGCCCTCCCCAAGTGGCTTCCCAGCCAATTTCCCATAGACCCTGCCCAGCTGGAGAGGTAGGCAGGGGTGGGGTCCAGGTGTCAGGTTGGACCCACATCCTTGGCCAGAGGCTGAGACAGCCCTGCCCCCAAGCCCCAGGACCCTTTGGGGAATTTGTTGCTTTTTCTACGTGACTTAAATAACTGCCTCCTGTGGGCAGCACTGTGCCAAGCCCCACAGGGAGATGTAAAGGAATCAACCACGAGGCTGCAATATTAAGCCACTTACAACCAAGGGAGCTTCACGGCAATGGCGTTCACCATCGGCAGTGCCAGGGAAGCACTCGTTCACTTGATAAATGAGTATTTATTAGTTGATTGGAGAGCTAGAACCTGGAGGGCTAGAACCTGGAGAGGCTAGAATCTAGAGGGGCTAGAACCTAGAGAAGCAAAAACCTGGAGAAGCTAAAACCTGGAGGGCTAGAACCTGGAGGGCAACAATCTAGAGAAGCTAAAACCTGGAGAGGCTATAAACTGGAGAGTTAGAACCTGAGGGCTAGAACCTGGGGGCTAGAATTTGGAGAGCTAGAACCTGGAAGGCTAGAACCTGAAGGGCTAGAACCTGGAGAGCTAGAACCTGGAGGGCTAATACCTGGAGGATGAGAAGAATTTACATGGCAAAGGGTCCATAAATCCTGACCAATCCAACTCTGAGTTTTAAAGCAAAAGTATCAAAAAAAATTCCCTCCCCACTCCCAACCCACTCTTTTTTCCTGCCCCATAAATAGCTGGATAAATAAAACAGGTGAAATAAGAAGTAAAAACTATTTAGTATTAGAATGAAGTCAAACTGTGCCACACATCATGAAAGAAAAAAAAAGGAGGCTGCGTTTTGTCACGGTTGGCAGTCATTCATCAGCAGAGCGCATGATGGTTGAGACTCTCTTAGCAGCAGAGCTATGCCCCAACAGTCATGTGGGGATCCACATCTGGTCAGAGGGGCAATGGAGCCTGTGGGAGAGGAGCTGCCGTGTGCATGGTGTAGATGCCTGATAAAGAACATCTGCCCTGTGAAAGACCCAAAGAGCTGTGATGTAAAGAGGAAGCATTTCACATCCGAATGAGAAAATGGGTGAATCATGTAAACATTGTCTTTTCTGTGCAGCATAATAAATGGATGAGGTTTTTGCATGTCTCTAGCATTTGTTACAACTCCAGAAAACCCCGAGTTTGGTCCCTGGGACACTGCCTTGCACACTCAGAAGCCTTTGGGGAGGGGTGCTATTTATTTCTGCTCAACCTATTAACAGGCTTCTGGCATGGAGATCAATGGTCTCCAAGCTTTTGTGATTGTATATTCCTATAGGAAAAAAAATTGATTATGCATACCCAATATGTATACTTATTAATATGTATGAAGATGTACATTCTAAAATATAATCAACAAATAGAAATTTAAGAAAGATAAAAAAAATGTTAACAGTGCTTGAATATTTCCTTCCATCTTACATTTCTGCAGGAGTAACTCATTACCAAGTTCCTACCAGGTGCTTGTGAGACCCTCATGAGGCCGTAGAATCACAGGCGCAGTGGTGATTCAGTCACATATTCATGCGATACAGACTTATTGAGTGCCTACCGCTTGACTTTCCCTTCAAATCAGGAGTATCCTCTACAATATCCTGATGAAAAGCCACTTTTTTCATACTCTCAGTGATGGGGAACCCATTATCCATTCCATTTTGGGATCCCTTCATTATTCATGCATTCATTCCTTCACTCATTCAGTAAACAAAACTTGCCTAGTCTGTCTCCATAAATGTCCCTCCTCCATCCATGCCAGAAACCTGGGGCTCATGGTTCAATGTACCTTCTCCTTCATCCCTTCCATCTAGTGGGTCAGCATCTCTTTCTTTTTTTTTTTTTAACTTCTATTTTAAGTTCAGGTGTACATGTGCAGGTTTTTGGGTCATGGGGGTTTGTTGTGCAGATTATTTCATCACCCAGGCATTAAGCCTAGTACCCATTAGTTATGTTTCCCTATCCTCTCCCTCCTCCAACCCCCATACCCTCCACTAGGCTTCAGTGTCTGTTGTTCCCTTCTTTGTGTTCATGAATTGTCATCATTTAGCTCCCACTTATAAATGAGAACGTGTGGCATTTGGTTTTCTGTCCCTGGGTGAGTTTGCTAATAAGAATGGCCTCCAGCTCCATCCATGTCTCCACAGAGGACATGATCTCATTCTTTTTCATGGCTGCATAGTATTCCATGGTTGTATATGCACCACATTTTCTTTATCCAATCTACCATTGATGGGCATTTAGATTAAAACCATGCCTTTGCTATTGTGAATAGTGTCGCAATGAATATTCATGTGCATGTGTATTTATGATAGAATGATTTATATTTATTTGAGTATATGCTCAGTAATGGGATCAGCACCTCTTTTAGATTCTACTAAGTGTCTCCTAGATCTATGTTTCTTTCTATGTCCAACCATCACCTCTCGTGGGTGCCTCCAATACTAATCACTATCATCTTCCAATTCTTATTCTCCACTTTGCAGGCAATGTGGTCTTTTAAGAATACAAATACAGCCGGGCGCAGAGGCTGACACCTGTAATCCCAGCACTTTGGGAGGTTGAGGTGGGCAGATCAGAAGGTCAAGAGATTGAGACTATCCTGGCCAGTATGCTGAAACCCCATCTCTACTAAAAGTACAAAAATTAGCTGGGCGTGGTGGCAGGCACCTGTAGTCCCAGCTACTCAGGAGGCTGAGGCAGGAGAATTGCTTTAACCCAGGAGGCAGAGATTGCAGTGAGCCAAGATCATACCACTGCACTCCAGCCTGGGCAACAAAGCAAGACTCTGTCTCAAAAAAACAAGAAACAAACAAAAAAAGAATGCAAATACATTCACGGGGAGGCTATAGAGAACTGTGTTCAGGAGCCAAGTCTTTGGGACTAGGCAGACCTGGATTCCACCTGTGGTTCTACCCTGGGCTTTTATTTTCTGTGTAGTCTTGGGTACCTCAGTTATCCTTTCTGAGTCAACATTTCCTCATCTGGTAAAATGTGTAAAATGGGGATAATAATGGTATGTACTTCATAGCACTGTTAATAGGATTAATATATGAAAGCAGCCCACACAGTGCCTGGAACATAGTTGGCACTGAACATGCTAGCTTTGATGATGATGATGATGATGATGACGATGCTGATGATGTTGGCAGTGAGTGTGATGGGGGCATCCTCCAAGGGAAACACTTCAACAGTGTCCCACCCCTCTTGGGGTAAGATTCTACAGCTGTAACATGGCTTGCAAGACCCTTCATGATCTGGCCCCTGTCTGGTCTCTCTGTCTCTCTCTCTCTGCTCCAGGCTCATTCTCTATCCCCCAGCCATTTGGACGCAAGAGCCTAGACAGATCCCAGAATATATTTCATCCCCCCTCCAGTGCCCATTCTTCCCGCCCGGCCTGCATGCCCTCACTAAGTGCCCTGAGCTTGGAGGAAGTTGTCCACAAGTGCCCAAAGGAGTTCACTCATCCAGGGAATTTTGTTCACAGATGCCTGCCTTACTCAAAGGAGGCTACAATCCAGGGAAAAACACATGCCTGGAAACCTGAGCAGGGCTCCTAGCATGCAAAAAAAGGGGGAGCTGGGAGAGCCTCCCCTCCCGTCATTCCACCCCAGCCAGGCAACAGGAGCAGCCCCTCAACTCCTGTCCCTCCCTGGCTCCAGCAAGCTGTCACAACAGGGAGAAGCCCAGGTGGGCTTAGGGGACCAAGCAAAGTACCTAGATCCTGAGTCTTCCCTGGCCAGAGAACGGGTGAAAACATGATGCAGAGATGCAAACTGGACACCGGATGACCTCATGGGGATGCTGGAGCTGCCGAGCACAGCCTTCATGACTCAGAGCGGGGGTGTCTCTGTTGTAGACCCCAGCCATGTGCTGCATCATCTCTTTGTTACCCAATTCCTGACCCTCATGCAGCTCTGATCCTTCACCAAGAATGTGGGTGGGAAGCAGGGGTGAGCAACAGAGGTCATGATTTGGCAATAGCAATGGCTAAAAGTTTAATCGTTTCGTGAGAGTTTTATTCTGGTTTTAGTATTTTGTTTTATTTTGTTTTGTTGGCTGAGGCAAAATAGTCCTAGGTCAAAGGAACCCATCAAAATATTTCATGCTCACAACAACTCGGAGTTTGCACAATAACTGGTTCATGGTATGGAAACTGAGGCCCACGGAAGGAAGTAACTTGCCAAGGCCATGCAAGCCCTGAGGAGGGTGCTCCAGAAGCTCCCTGTGTTCTTGGGCTGTCCATGCCTTGACAGACCGAGGATGCAAATTCTGTCACAAGAAAAGTCCTCAAAGTCCCTTCTTGCATGAGGGGCTTATGAGCTAGGGCTTGGGCTCTTTCTGCCACAATAAAAGCTTTGCATCTTGTAGGACTTCTGCATGCTTGCTTCCTGCAGATCACCTTCACAGAGGCTGGTGGATGTAATTCACATGCTACAGTTCACCCACTTCAGCTTTTACTTATTAAGCGATTCATTCAACCATCACTAGTATGTAATTCCAGGACACTTTCACCATCCCCCAGAGAAATCCCACATTCATTAGCAGTCACGTCCCAGTCTTCCCTCCCCGTGGCTTGGGGAAACCACTCATCTTTCTGACTCTAGATTGAGCTGTTGTGAAAGGAGCCAGGCACACATTGTAGGGTCCTGTCTCTGTGGAGCCTACAACATGTGCCTTTTGTGTCTGGCTCCTTTTACCACCTTACACTGAGCTAGAATGTTTAATTGTTGGGGGAGAACTGTGGGGACCAGGCCATGGGTTCTCTGCCATGCCACTTGTGTGATCTCAGCAAGCCACTTTACTCTTCTCCCCTTCTGCTACCTTTGGCCTTAGTTTCCTCGTTTGTGAGATGGAGAGATAATAAGTCATGACTCTAACAGGCTTCTGGCATGTGGATCAGGGGTCTCCAAGGGCTGACGTATGTCACGTTGGTGGGAAGGCCCCAGCACCAACAGACAGGGGCTTGGAGGCAGGTTCCTGGTTCACGTCTCACCTCTGCCACTTTCCAGCTGTGGGAATTTGAACAAAGTCAATTAATTTAACTGAGTGTCTCTTTTCTCACCTATTAAATGAAGATCCAAGTACCGTGAGGATTCAGCGAGATAAAGATGTCATGAGTTGAACAGAATCCCTCCATCCCAACTCATGTCCACACGGAACTCAAGAATATGACCTGATTTCGAAATAGGGTCTTTGCAGAAGCCGCTAAATTAAGACGAGGTTACACCAGTTGAGCATTCCTGATCCAAAACTCTGATATCAGAAACGCTCCCAAATCTACAACGTGTTGAACACTGACATGATGTTATTGGAGCATCTTAGATGTCGGATTTCTGGATTAAGGATGATCAGCTGGTATGTGTTCTGCAAATATTCCGAAATCCGAAAACATTCAAAATCCAAAACACAAACACTTCTGGTCCAAGCGCTTGTGAGTAAGGGATGCCCAACCTGTACTAGGTTAAGGTGACCCCTAAATCCAATAACTGGTGTCCTTATAAGAAGAGGAGAAAAACACACAGAGACACAGAGAGAAGGCCATAAGAAGATGAGGCAGAGACTGGAGCGATGCTTCCACAAGCCAAGAAATGTGAAGGACTGCCAGAACCACGAGAAGCCAGGCAAAAACAAGGCGTGGCTTCAGAGCCTCCAGGGCAACCAACTCTGCCAACACCTCGATTTTGGACTTTTGACCTCCAGAACTGCGAGAGGACAAATATTCGTTGTTTGGACCACTTAGATTTGGATACTTTGTACAGCAGCCTGACCAAATGGATGCAGGTGTTTTAGTAGTTACGAGCATGTGAGCAAATGGATGCAGGTGTTTTCATCTTTATGAGCATGTGCGCAAATGGACACAGGTGTTTTAGTCGTTTTGAGCATGTGAGCAAATGGATGCAGGTGTTTTAGTAGTAATGAGCACGTGCTCACCATGGAGTTGCCCATTATGGTATCTGCAGGCCCGTTTTCTCAACAATGGGAGAGCACACTGGATGTTTTCCTCAGGTCTTTTTAGGGCTAGAGATACATGTTAGTGCAGATCTCCTAAGAAACAATAGGAAATGCAATCTTCCTGAATTGTAGAATTTTTTTTTAATGGAAAATATTGAGGCCTTTCCCATGATCACACAGCATGTTATGGGCCAGCCCAAGCCCCCAGAGCATGAATCATGGGCCCATGGTGCTGAGTGTAAATGCCCATCCCTGTGGACCTAGGACCTGGGCTCCCCTGATTCTTTCTTCTTTCCCCAGAACCAAATGGCAGGCCTATTCAAGGAGTCTCAGAGCAGGATTAAAAAAAAAAAAAAAAAAAGGCCACAGGGCCCAGCACCCAGCTTCCAGACAGCCCAGCCACCAACCCCACCCAGGTGGGAGGTTGTTTATAGACAACCCTGAAAGATGGCCAAAGACAGGGTTCTGAGACTCTCTGGATGCCTCCCTTCATGCTGAGTCAGCCTTTGTGGCCCACTCAGCCGGCAAGCAATGAGCGTCTGTTCCCTCTGCTCAGTTCTGGCCAAGACAGAGCACCACGTGTGTGTCCCCCTCTTACAATGACACTACCGTTATCTTATGCAACAGTAAAATGATAAAATCAGGAACAGTGACTGTGGGGTGCCTACCAAAGGCCAGCTGCATCACATTATCCCATGTGATTCCCAAACTCTGCAACATGTCCCACTTGACAGATCAGCAGACTGAGGCAACAGAAGGTGGAACTGAAAATGGTCCAGATTCACCTTCTCAGCAGTGATGGAGCTAGGGTATCTATCCTGCTGAGGCAGCTCCACACCCAACACCTGCCCGCCCAGACTTCCAAATCAGACCTTAAGGCCCAGGGACTTACTTTTGCATTCAGATCTGCTCGCCGTCTCCCTGACCTTCCAAAGTACAGTTGTTCCCCCTTATCCATGGTTTCAGTTACCTGTGGCCAATACAGGTCTGAAAATACTAAATGGAAAATTCCAGAAATAAACAATGAATACATTTTAAATGACACACTCTTCTGAGTAGCGTGATGAAACCTCACCCCGTCCTGCTTTGTCCCACTTGGGACACGAGTTATCCCTTTGTCCAATGTATCCACACTGTATAAGCTACCCACCATTACTGTATAGAAAAAAGCATAGTGTTAATAAGGTTCGGTACTATCTGCTTTTTGAGGCATCCACTGAATGGATGGGGTCTTGGAACGTTTTCTCCATCGCTAAAGGGAAACTGCTGTACAGAGCTGCATGCTTTTCTGTTTTGAGGACCACTGCATCCTGTTCTGTTTCTTCACAGAACTCACAATCACAATTATATACAGGTTTCTCTATTAGTCTGTCTTTATCCCAAGTCTGTAGCCCTTATGAGGGCTGGGACAGTCAAGAATGACCACAGGTCTTCAAGAAAAGGTATGGTTGGCCGGGCACGGGGACTCATACCTGTAATCCTAGCACTTTGGGAGGCCGAGGTGGGTGGATCACCTGAGGTCAGGAGTTCAAGACCAGCCTGGCCATCATGGTGAAACCCCTTTTATTTAATTTTAAAAAAAAGGTATGGTTATCTTCAGCAATTTCAGTTTCCTATACTCAGAGTTCTGCAACTCACAGAAGCAATTTCAGTTTCCCTGGACCCAGGGTTCTGCATCCCCATCATGGGAACTGACATGATTTATATGAAAAATAAATGCTCACAGCATCAACTTTATAATACAGTAATCCAATTCCATCTCTTTAAAACATCATAAACAACTACTGGTTTCTAAGGAAAACATCTTATTCCATGCCCCCATTCTTTGCTGTACACATGGGTTAATTAGGCATCCATGCTGATCGAAAAATGATGTAAGAGCTTTTCCATATGGCACTTGCTGCCAGATTAAGACAGAAAGGTCATAAAACTGAGAAAAGATGCATCAACATGTATCTATTCACCTTACTGGGAACATCTGTATAGCACGATACCGACATTTCCCACACAGTTATTTGATCCTCACAACAACTCTCAGAAGCAGGCAGGACCAGAGCATTCCGGGACTGCCAGGGCCCCGGTTCTCTCCTGGAAGCCCTGCAGGTGAGCTCCACCTGCTCTGAGCATTTATCTTTAGCATAAATCATGTTGGTCCCCATGCTAGAGCCACAAAACTTCCAAGTATGGGTAAATGGAGATTGCTTCTGTGAGCTGCAAAACTTTCTGCATCTGCTCTCTCAAAGCACCCTTACTCTGGGCTGAAACTATCATTCAACTCTCTTCCCTGAACCAAACCAAGAGCTGCACAGGGCCTGCTGGAGGGTTGGGGACATGGAATATTTATGGATAGAGTGAGTAATTGGGGTATGGGGCTTGAACCCGGGTTTTCTGACTCCAAGCTCCAAGTGAGCCTTCCACAAAGGCTTATGAACATGTGTGTATTTATAATACATATGCTAGTCCCTCCACCTACGATGGTTTTTTCAGCTTGCTTGCCTTCCAAACTCCTATTCAGCCCTGAAAACCCAGTTTAAATATCCCTCTGCCATTAATTCTTCCCCAACTCTGCATAATAGTCAAGGTTCTCTAGAGAAACATAACCAACAGAAAATAGATAAATATAGATGGATGTGTCATAAGGAATTGGTTCATGTGATTATGGAGGCTGAGAAATCCCACCATCTGCTCTCTGCAAGCTGGAGACCCAGGAGGACCAGTGATGTAGTTCCAGTGGGAGTCTGAAGCCCAGAGACCCAGGACAGCCAGTAAGAAGGCAGGAGAAGAGAGATGTCTCAGCTTGAAAACAGCCAGGCAGAGAGAACGAATTTTCCCTTGCTTCTCCTTTTCATTGTGTTCAGGCCTCCGACAGGTTGGATGCAACCCACCATGTTAGGGAAGACAACCCTCCTTACTCAGTCTACCAGTTCAAACAGTAATCATTTCAATTAACCTATGAAGGTTTAACACCTTCATGGACACCCCCAGAAACCATTTTTAACCAAATATCTGGGCACCCCATGACCCAGTCAGCATGACACATAAATTACCCATCCCACACCACCTTGAGCAGAACTCATTTTTTTCCAAACCTCACACTCAGGCACAGTCTCAGAACTGCATTGCCACTCTGCTTTCTACAACATATTGTCACCGGATGTCAGCTTGTCCTTGTCCTCAGCCATCCCAAGAGCTCCTTAAGTGGGCAGGGAGAGAACTGTGGTCATCTCTGCATCCTGGTGCCCAAACAGGGCCTGGGCCCCACAAGGGGTTTAGGACATGTTTGTTGACATAAGACAAGCTATTGCTATTCTTATATATAAATAAATAGAGTTATGAATACACGCAGCAAATATTTGAGCATCTGCTACATATAATCCCTGTAGTAGCAGTAGGGAAGATGACCCTAATCAAAAGAGATCAATCCACTGCCTGGTGGAGCAGGTGGCGACAGGGCTGTGAAGAGCAGTGGAGCAGGGCAAGAGGAGGAGGGGTTATTTCAGGGAAGGGCTCTCTGACAAGAGGGGATTGGTGAGGACCAGAAGGACCTGGGGGACCAAGCATGGGGCTCTCGATGGGAAGGCGCTCTGTGCAGGGGAATGGACAGTGCAAAGGCCCTGCCGTAGGAGAAGAGGTGGCACATTCAAAACAGAGAGAGGAAAGGCTGGGTGTAGTTGGGAGTGCCTGTCATCTCAGCATTTTGGGAGGCCGAGGCAGGAGGATAGCTTAAGCCTCCAGGAAATTGAGACCAGCCTGGGTGACACAATGAGACCCCATCTCAAAAAACAAAAAACACAGCTCAAGGGGGCCAGGGGACTCAGGCACCATGAGAGGGGTGCTCTAGGAGACAGCTGGCTCTGCGCATGTGCGCCGGGAGACAGCTGGGTCTGCGCATGTGCTCTGGGAGAAAGCTGGGTCTGCGCATGTGCGGCCTTGGCGATGTCAGATCTTGGTATTTTCCTGGGCCTGAGGCAGAGCACCGGAGGAGTTGTAGAAGAGACGTCACACGGCTTGGCTTCGGCTTTAGGAGACAGAGAAGTGCAGCCGACTATCCTGGTACAAGTCCCTTCTGAGCGCGTGTGCACTCCTGGGATTCTCAAGGCTCCCTAAGGAGGAGGGTCTGTTGAGCCCCTGCTCTTCTCCGAGCGAGAAGGCCTTCAACTCCCAAAGCAGGGCCACACAAGGGCGGGATGTTTCATATGGGTTTTTTTTTTTAACTTTCCTGGCCCATGGAACTCATGGCCCAGTGGAGCTTTTTCTGCTAAGTGAGCACCTTCCCACCCCAGAGCCAGCACCCAGGCCCCCTCACTTCTGGGCTGGCTGCCAGGCCATCAACTCAGGCCAGGGCAGCCCCCGGAGCTGCCTGAATGCCTAGGACGTGCTCAAGTCCACACTATTATCCTGTAGATCCACAAGCGTTTGTGCTGTGCTAAACGTACATTTAGGATTTTCTGCTTATCCCTTTACACTTTGACACCCTTTGCTCACCCCATCCATTCCCCACTTCCTATGGGCCTGACACGCATGCTCTTCTAGTGTGGCATTCACCTGACACCAGGTGGGTGCTCCATACGTGTTTGCAGAATAAAGGGGAAAGCACTCAGACCCCGTGGTTAGAGAAGAGCAGAGGATTACACCAGGACTTGAGTGTTGAATGAGCACTGAAGAAGGGAAGGTCATTTTCAGCAAACGCTCACAGGCAGGATGCATTCAGATCCCATTAGTCACTCACTCAGCATGGAAGGTGGAGGTGGCTCTGGATGTTACAGCAAGACTGTGGGGTAGCTCGTAAGTTCCAAGAGGTTGGGCCATTGTCCTGTGATGTGACAAAATCCAGGTGTTTCCAGAATATTAATCCAGCAGAAGGATAGACTGAAGGAAAGAAATCAGAAAGCTAGGAGATTGGTTTAGAGTCCTTGGTTGCAGACTTGAATGTACGTTGCGTGAGTTTCTAAACCCAGTGATGAGAAGAAAGGTGTGATGGCCAACAGCCTTGGTCGGAGGTGAAAGGACACGAGCTGGAGCACTGTGAGGATGCTGCCCTTCATACTGGCAAGAACTCTGCCCAGCTGCGGCTTTCTTTCCATCTTCTACAACTGGGAGAATACTGGAGACATCAGATGTCGTATAAGGGCTAAGAATGAACCCTGGAGATGCTTAGCATCTGGGTGCTATTTGTAGAGGTGTGCTAGGTGACGTGTACTAGAATCTTGCATTTTGAAGAACCTGCTGGATATGACTAGAAAATTAAAGGAGAAAGTAACTCCAGCAAGGAGCAACTAGAGAACTGGAAAATGGCCCTTGACGTCACAGTGGGCACTGGGGACTACATGTCCCCAGGGGCCTCAAACTCCAGACTGACCTTCCCTTGAATACACATCTAGTATGGTCCAAGTCCAGGCATACTACAGGGAGTCCAGCCTGCCCGGAGTACCCCCTCACTGGTATTAAGGATACCCCAGGGAAGGTTGGCCTGTCCACCTCATGGATATTAAGGACACCCCAAGGAAGGTTGGCCTGTCCTCTATTTCCAGAGACAGCCCTTTATCCTCCATGGCCACATCTTCACCCAGATACCCAAGGACTTCATCAAGCACAGCGCACATCAGACTCTAAGGTTTAACCAAACCTTATGAAAGCTGCGGGAATTACAAACAAAACTCAATTCAGAAAAGGCAAGTGAAGCTTCAGCAGAGGGTCCTCAGTGCCTTCCCACTTCTTAGTCCCCTGCTATCTTCTGCCATGTTATAGGGACTGCTTTTCTTTTACAGATTTGGGGTCCCCTCCCCCTGCCCTTGGCCCCAGAGACAGTAGGGGACCCTCTGCTCCCCTGAGCCCAGGCCTGCCTCCCACTTCCCATCAGGATGAGCCACAAGAGGAAACATGGGTCTTCTTAAAGAACTTTCCATTCCACCCCCTACCACCTTGGCAAGGCAGCCAGACACATCTCCGAAGTCCGGCTCACTCGGGCCAGCTCTCTTCACAGCCTGTCTTCCAGTGAGAGGCAAAGCAGATATCAGACCTGCACGTGCTCTTCCTGACAGAACTGGCCTTATATGCACTCCTGGGTGAATAAACAGGGAGACATCTCCTAAGAACAAATGCTTCTCAGAAACAGTCCAGTCTAAACTCATATTGAAGGGAGAATAAGCCAGCCACAGGCTGGAGAGACCCCCACCTACATTACTAAGTAACAGGAAAGGCTAAGATTTGGAGCCTTCCTCTGGTTCAGATCTATTCCCAGAGTGATGGAAGATGCTTGCCTATTAACAATGTTTTTATATGAAAAATCCCACCGAGGAGGTCTCTCCTGATAGGAAAGAACCATCCTCTAAGGCAGTTCCACCTTCTTCCCTGAAATGTACATCCACTACTGAGCCTTGGATCGATATTGCTTCCCGCCGCTTCCGCAATTTTAAGGTCTTCAGCAACAGGAGAAAACAGCAGGAAAATCTGAAGTGCAGTTGGCTGCCTCTGAGATGTCACTAGCAGAAAAAGGGAACACAAAGAAAAGGCAAGATTTGAAAGACAGAGGTGACACCTTCCGTTCCAAACATCTGGGGGATCACCTTTTCAGAAGTCAGACTCGAAGCCCTGCATTCTGGCATGAGTGAGTTCTCTTACGTATAGGGGCGCTTCTGGAAAGATCTTAATTTTTAATTTTTAAGATGGCAGGTAAGGGGCCTTCAGTTGGAGAATCTTGCCAGCTGATTCTCAAAGCCAAAAATGTCTTACTGTCTGAAACATGTGGTCCTGAGTAGTTCAAGTTGACCTATGCAGACTTATATTTGCAGAGCCGCCAAGGAAGATTAGGAAAAAATGTGTCTGATCTTACTCAACTCTGAACATTGCATGAGTCAAACATTTTCCTAGCTCTCTGTTTGTGTAATAGGTTCACGCTTACGGATTCTTGGCGATGTATCCTTCATGAACAAAATTCAAAAGAGACCATTCAAAGTGGCTCCCAAAACAGCTGCTGCAGAGCGCAGACATTCAGGAGCCAAGAGTGAAGAGAGCAAAAGCCATCTCTCAATGTTCACCGAGACTTTGCAAGCTTTGGGGCAAGTTGGCGATGCCAGAACATGTCTTAGGGCACGTTTGCCAACGTACAGGTCTTGGGCAGGATTGGGAGCCTCCACAGATGTTACAGAAGTAAAGGGGGAGATGGTAGCTGAATAATCTCTCATCATCCCTAAAGTGCAAAGTGAAATGAGAATGGAATTCTCCTTCCAAATCCACTTGGAGTGAGTCCCGAAAGACTCACTTTTGTGGCAATCCCCACATTGACATCATCAGGGCAGAGGTTATATAATTTAAAGCCACGTTTCCACAGAGCTTCCCAGAAGAGAAAACACCTCCGAAGGCAGCTCTCACCATCAGAAAACCCAACTAAAGTGAACACCTTCATTTGCTTCCTGAGTAAGTAAATTATCACCTTTTTTTTTTTAATGAGAGTACAATATAAGAGGAAATCTGTGTCCCTTAGAAAAACAAAAAACTTCCTTTTGCCCGTAGTCCCAGCTACTCAGGAGGCTGAGGCAGGAGAATTGCTTGAACTCGGGAGGCAGAGGTTGCAGTGAGCCGAGATCGCACCACAACCCTCCAGCCTGGCGACAGAGTGAGACTCTGTCTCAAAACAAACAAAACAAAACTTCCTTTTATACCTACCTATTGGCAAAATTTTCTGCTTCTGTGAGGGAACTTTTTAAAAATAATCTAAATCAATTTAAGAGACTTTTATTTCATGTCTAGTTTGAGTCTTAATTGCTTTTCCAGAACAGGAGGAGGAGGGACATGTTTTAGAACCCTTGGGAAGGTTCCAGTAGCTCCTCCTATCAAGATCAAGTGAAACTTTTCAGGGCTGAATGCAGCCACTGGAGCTCGCGTGGACTCTGACCAGTTGTAGCCTGCAAATTCCGATTCATAAAAATTAAATTAGTCTCTCTGGGATGGCTTATAAGATTTCATAAGACCAATAACTGGTTGAGTTCTTCGTGGCTTGAAAGTAGCATTTTATTATGTGACCATTTTATTATGTGACACAGATGTTATGGTCTTTAACATCTGTGGCTGTATTTCCAATGCCTTTATCATCATCGTGCTGTTGAAATTCAAGCTAATTTGAAGAATTCACTAATTTGTTGAAGAAAGTCACACTCTCTCATAGCCAAGGTTAAAATGCTCAGAATTCAGAAAATACCATTCAGGAATTACAGAATTGTCATCTCTAGTAGACTTGCCCAATGCTCCTTCTGAGTTCTTCAAATAAGATTACATATTACTAACAATATCCATAGATACTGTTTATTGAGCACCTACTATGTTCCAGGCAAATATCAGAGCTAAAGATAAAAACTGGCAAAGGAAGATTTCTCCTCTCTGGCCAACCTTATAAACACAGACAGCAGCAGGTGAGGACGATCCCTTTAAAAATAAACACCAGATGAGCAGACACATGCTGTGGCTGCAGTGGCCCCAGCCACCTCCCGATCCTGGGATCGGGGTGGTGTCCACTGACCTGATCAGATTCAAGTTAAAATTTCTGCATAGCTGGTCATCTCTGGCTTCCGGGGCAGGGTGCAGCCTCACCCCCTGTGCTGGTTTCCTACGGCTGCTGTAATTAATTAGCACAGATTTACTGGCTTAAAACAACGCAAGTTATTATCTTACAGTTCTGGAGGTCAGAAGTTCAAACTCAGTCTAGCTGAGCAAAAGTCAAGGTACTGGCCTGGCTTTGTTATCTGCCCCCATGATTCAATTATCTCCCACTGAGTCCCTTACACAACACGTGGGAATTATGGGAGCTACAACTTAAGATGAGATTTGGGTGGGGACACAGCCAAACCATATTGTGCTCAACACCCTCGATGCCCCAGCCTCTCCACCCCAGGTCAGTACCTCGCCTTCTTTCTCCCTGAGAAAACCCAATCGATCACAGGACAGTTCCACAGATTCCCATCTGCCAGCCTCTGTCACCATAGACCTCACCTTCCTGGCCATCATCAGAGATAGCTAGGAGAGGGATGGCCAAACCATGTGCTCTGCACATTGCAGGGGCACCCCAATAGTCAAAAACTATGTCCCCCCAAAATAAGTATTTATAGGTACAGAGAGGAAGGAAAGAAGGAGGGAGGGAGGGAGGGAGGGAGGATGGGAGGAAGGAGAGACAGAGGGAAGCAAGATGGGAAGGAGGGAGGATGAGAGGGAGGGAGGGCGGGAGGAAGGGAGGAGGGAAGGAAGGGTGGAAGGGAGGATGGGGAAGGAAAGAGGGAGGGAGGGAGGATGGGAGAAAGGAGAGAGGGAGGGAAGCAGGATGGGAGGGAGGGAGAGAGGAAGGGAAGGGAGGGAAGGAAGAGAGGGGAAAAAAGGCCAACAAAATGGTTATATTATATTGATGGCGTTATAAAGTAGTTCTAGACAAAAACTATTTTCCACAAACTCTTTAAATACATGTATAAATATGTGTATATATATATACCTATGTATATTAAAGCAAAATAAAACATTTTTTGTTAATTAACTGAATATTTTAAAATAAGATAAGCAAAATCATTGTTCTTGCTGCATATTCACATGCTGCGGTTTCTTGTGCCTGACTGACACCATGTCATTGGCATTTTTCCCAAAAATTCCCAAGTATTTTTGTCAATGTGATCTTGTTATTTTTAATTTTTCCATGTAATTGCCTGAAATATTTTTTCCACAAGTTTTACAATTAACAAATTTAAATTAGTGCCTTCAGTTGACTCTTCTCTTGAACCATAATATATTGAGAAAATGTTCCCCCTGCAGGTGCTGAGTGATGAGCTCTCAGCAAATTCTGCCAGGCAGAGGCCGTTCTCCAGTCCAATTCTTTGCATATGAAATTGCAAAAATATTTTAGCTCAGATATTTTCACAGGTGCTGTCTGTTTGCCTTAGTTCAGGATTCCTTTCTTCCACAAAGTTATGTTTTGTTTTGTTTTTTGAGATGGAGTCTCACTCACCCAGGCTGGGGTGAATAGTGGTGTGATCTTGGCCCACCGCAACCTCCACTTCCTGGGTTCAAGTGATTCTCCTGCCTCAGCCTCCCAAGTAGCTGAGATTACAGGTGCCTGGCACCTCACCCAGCTAATTTTTGTATTTGTAGTAAAGACGTTTCACCATGTTGGCCAGGCTGATCTTGAACTCCTGACCTCAGGTGATCCACCCGCCTCGGCCTCCCAAAGTGCTGGGATTACAAGCATGAGCCACTGCATCCAGCCCACAAGTATATATATATATATATATATATATATATATATATATATTTTTTTTTTTTTACCAGATTCAAGCTTTTGTGCCTATTTATAAGTTTTGAATGTTTTTCAAATTTAGATACTGCAAATCATAGGTTTTCTCAATTTCATCTCATTTCCGTACAGAACATGAATTTATCCGTTAAAAAGATTCTTCCCACAAATTGAGATATTCCAGAGCTCATTATAGGATTTCAAAATTAAGTCTTGTACAGCATTGGATTTTGATCATTTTCTGATACATTTTATAATTTTTCTGCATACCAGCTTTGTTTTCAATAATTATAGTCCCACTAAAACTTTGAAAGCTGATGTTTTGGTGCTCTATCCATTGAATAACTTAAAATTTCCAACTGATTTGGAACAAAATTCAACAAAAACTTAGAGATCTGTTTTCACACACTGTTTAATAGCTGATAATGGGCAAATAAAAGAGAAAACACATGTGAAAGTCTAGTTTTTCAAAAGACTTCATGAACAGCTTTATCACAAGTTTGTAGTTAAGTAAATCAGTGCATGTCTTAACATTTTGTAAATTTTGTCAAGTACATCTATTTCGATTTATAGAATATTGACACTTATTTATATGCAATAACACATTGTGGGTGCACCATGACCTATTCCAATCACACTTCTGTTTCATTGGTGTCTTAATTTAGTAGGAATATTATTGTTACCATGAAAGTGGACTCCACCAAAATCTGTGTTTTATTCTCACAAAAATGCAATGACTTTCTTCCCAATGTAGAAAATTGAAACAATTTAAAATAGCATTCACAAAAAGGTCAGTTGTTTCGCTTTGCCAGAATGAATGTCCCAAAGCCCAGCTTTGCCTCCGTGAGCTGGATGAAAGAAGGAACTGTTATTGGAATTAACAGGTTTTTCTGTCTGAAGAGTCTGAGGATACTGGTGTTGAACTGGCACCATTTTACTTTCAATGATGTTCTTCTTTTGGAACCAGAGCACAGTCAGCCATCACTTCCACTGTTGCACATGCACAAGAAAAGCTGGAACTAAATGTGAGCTGAGTTAACTTAAAGAACAGTCGTTTGATCTAAGGGAAAAGTTATGCCTCTCAGAATGATCTTATAACAGCATCTTTTGCAGCTACACGGATGAGACCCAGGTCTTAGGGTGCGATGTTCTTAAAATTACTCATTTCTAAAGTAGCAGCTCTGTGTCTTGGGTTTTCTTGCAATCAGTGAAATTGCTGCAGCCCCCTTAGTGATGCAAATGTCAGTAAACATTCTGTGCAGTCTATCTGCTCATCAACAACTTCCTTGAGCAACAGAACTACAGTACTTAAATTTCGATTAAACATTTGTTTTTTAGCTCATCTCTCCAAAAGGGTTTATTGCAAATTCTTTAAGTATTGCCAAATGATAAAATAAACATAGTTTTGGATTTATGCCCTGCAAAAAAATGACCAAACTATTTTAACAAGAGCCTCCAGCCTCCTCCATATGCTCTAGGCAGGGACTGCTCGGCTTCTGTGTGCCACGGACAACCACCAAACCATAATTTCCCATGTCTCCTGCTAATCTGTCAGCCGGCGAATCTGCAGCTTCTGCTCTTTTATCTACTCTCTCCCTTGGTGGTTTCATCCAGCATTGTGGCTTTAAATGCCATTCCTGTGGTTACAACTGCCAGTTATGTCTCATCATCCCAAATCTTGTCCCTGAATACCAAACTTGTCTATCCCATTGCCTACCGGACGTCCCCACGTGATGTCCAATTTGCATCTCAACCTTAGCAATTCCAAAGTTGAACTCCTGATCTCTCACCCCCCACACAAAAAGCTGCTTCATCTTCATTCTGTCGTCTTCATTTCGGCTGATGACAACTTCATACTTCCGGGTGTTCAGTCCAATAGCTTTGGCATTGTCCGATTCCTCCTTTCTCCCACCTGGATCCATCTGAAAATCATGGTGTTAGTACCTTGAGAACGCATGTAGGGTCTGATCACCTCTCACTACCTGCCCTGCTGCTCTTCCCAGCTGTCACCCGCCAGCATGTTTATTTAGTGTGAGTATTGTTTATCAATTCTTTCTCCCGCTAGGCTTATACACACACTGAGAGCCAGGATTTTTCCCTGCTGTATTCACTGCTATGTCCTAAATACCTAGAACAGTGCCTGGCACATATTACGTTCTCAGTAAATACTTGCTCAGCAAATACATGACTAGAAGAACCAGCGAATTATACCCCAGTGTGAATAACTCCATGTGAGTGACATGACAGAATGTCACAGCTAGAAGGGCCTCTTGAGGTCATCATGTCTCCCTTAGATAAGGAAAGTCAGGCTCAGAGACATAAACTGACTTGCCTGAGGTTACACAGCCAAATGTGCTCTTCCAGGATTAATTCTCTGCTGCACAAAATCTTTTGTTGGTATCTGTGAGGCTTTGTGCAGTTGAAGGAATCTCAGAGGTCACCCAGTAATAACGATCATGATGGTGACAGCTAACATTTGCCATGTGCTGATGAGTCAGAAACCCTGCTAAGCTCTGGGTGTATATTAACCTATCCAAGTTGGGGAAAAGTGTTTAGGCTCTGAAGCTCATCTGGAGCCCCAGAAATCCCACAGTGTAGGCAGTTGCTCACTCTGCAGATAGGATTTTGTGGGTCCCTGAGTTGGCTGTGGGAGGTTTAGCTGACAGGAGGCTACAAAGCCACGAGCACAGGATGTGACCTACCCCTCATGGGACCACAGAGGGCTGGAAGACAGTCTTCCCTAAGGAAAGAAACAGAATTTTCTATCCCTCTCCTGGTGTAACTCAGCGTGGGAGCATAGGAGGCAGGTCAGGATATGAGCTTGAGTTGTGGTCTGCGGACCAAGGTTCGTAGCCTACGCTGTACCCACCAGCTCTGGCTCCTCTGGTCAGCTGCATGGCTGTGAGCATGGCCTCTGAGGTCCCTGCAGACCAAGGTTCCTAGCATAGCCCTGTAATCACCAGCTAGGTCTTCTCTGATAAACTGGTTAACTTCTCTGAGCCTGGCTTCGCCATTCACCAACTAGGGACAGGTGCAGCAGAAGCAGCACAGGCTCTCGATCAGGCTCTTGAATCAGACTGCCTGGGTTTCAATCCAGGGTCTGTTGACCAGCTGGGTGACCTCAGGCGACTCGGGGTCTCAGCACTCGATTTTCTTTTTTTTTTTTTTTTTTTGAAACAGAGTCGCGCTCTATCGCCAGGCTGGAGTGCAGTGGCGCGATCCCGGCTCACTGCAACTTCCATTTTCCGGTTTCAAGCAATTCTCCTGCCTCAGCCTCCCGAGTAGCTGGGACTACAGGCATGCACCACCACGCCCGGCTAATTTTTTGTACTTTTAGTAGAGACGGGATTTCACCATGTTGGCCAGATGGTCTCGATCTCAGCACTCAATTTTCTAATTGGTTAACTGGAGATGACAATGGCCCCCACCTTGTATGGCTGCCAGGAAGATTAAATGAGAAAATACTTAAATGTGAAACACTTAGAATGGTGCCTGAAACACAGAGACCATTAATACCATCTAACAAGTGTTAGTTGTTATCCTTATTTTATTTATGCTTTCCTTTTTCTTTTCTTTTCTTTTTTTTTTTTTTTTGAGATAGGGTCTCAGCTTTTCTGTCAGCCCAGGCTGGAGTGCTGTGGCATAATCACAGCTCACTGCAGCCTCGACCTTCCAGGCTCAGACAATCCTCCCACCTCAACCCCTTGACTTGCTAGGACCACTGGCATGCACCACCATGCCTGGCTAATTTTTGTATTTTTTGTAAAGACAGGATTTCAGCATGTTGCCCAGGCTGGCCTTGAACTCCTGGGTTCATCTGATCCACCCGCCTTGGCCTCCCAAAGAGCTGAGATTATAGGTGTAAGTCACCACACCTGGCCGTACGCATGTTTTTCAAGCCCATAAGAGGAACCTCCTAGCACTGTCCTCACCCCGTTCACCACAGTGGTCCCAGCCCCAACAGGTCAGCTCCCTTTGCTGTTCCCGGGCTTCCCACACTTCTATCTCGAGCCATGACCTCTGCCTCCATGTCTGCAGCCCCATGAGGCTGGGGCTGCTCTGTCCTGCATATCTCCAGTGCCTGGTGAGGGGCTGGCATGAAGTAGGTGCTCATTAAATGCCTATTAAAACCCTAATAACAATAATAATGGTACCGTTGTTACTAAGACTAATCACTACCTTCCAAAGTCTTTCCTCTATGCCAGGCACTGAGCTAAGCACCCCATAGATTCTATCACCAGCCCTCCCATGATTGCACAAGAAAGACCCAATTCTCTCCAATGTTTAAAAAGAAAGGTAAAAATCAATGTGTCTTAGTAGCTTACACTGAGATCTGGACTAAGGCACCATGCTTTAAACCAGAGGTCAGCAAACTTTTCCTCTGAAGGAACAGATGGTAAATACCTTCAGCTTTGCAAGCCAGACAGTCTCCATTGCAAGCGCTCGGCTCACCCTTGTAGCATGAACGCAGCTGTAGATAATGCGTCTATGAATGCGTGTGGCTCCGTGCCAATAAAACTTTATTGTCCATAGGTGACAGGCTGGTTTGGCTCATAGCTGTAGCCTGACACTTTCTGTTGTATTCTACCTACTGTTCATTTCAGGTCATGTACATGGCAACCTGGGCCCCTGTACAGCTCCAGTCTTCCAACCAGAGCCAGCTCTCCCCTCAAAACGTTACAGCCTGTGACAATGCTCCGGAAGCCTGGGACCTGCTGCACAGAGTGCTGCCGACATTTATCATCTCCATCTGCTTCTTCGGCCTCCTGGGAAACCTTTTTGTCCTGTCGGTTTTCCTCCTGCCCCGGCGGCGACTGAACGTGGCAGAAATCTACCTGGCCAACCTGGCGGCCTCTGATCTGGTGTTTGTCTTGGGCTTGCCCTTCTGGGCAGAGAATATCTGGAACCAGTTTAACTGGCCTTTCGGGGCCCTCCTCTGCCGTGTCATCAACGGGGTCATCAAGGCCAATTTGTTCATCAGCATCTTCCTGGTGGTGGCCATCAGCCAGGACCGCTACCACATACTGGTGTATCCTATGGCCAGTCGGAGGCGGCAGCGGCGGAGGCAGGCCCAGGTTACGTGCATGCTCATCTGGGTTGTGGGGGGCCTCTTGAGTATCCCCACATTCCTGCTGCGATCCCTCAAAGCAGTCCCAGATCTGAACATCAGCGCCTGCATCCTGCTCCTACCCCATGAGGCCTGGCACTTTGCAAGGATCGTGGAGTTAAACATTCTGGGTTTCCTCCTACCACTGGCTGCGATCATCTTCTTCAACTACCACATCCTGGCCTCCCTGCGAGGGCGGAAGGAGGCCAGCGGTACAGGGTGCGGGGGCCGCAAGGAGGGCAAGACCACCGTGCTGATCCTCACGCTCGTGGCTGCCTTCCTGGTCTGTTGGGCCCCTTACCATTTCTTTGCCTTCTTGGAATTCTTATTCCAGGTGCAAGCAGTCCGAGGCTGCTTCTGGGAGGACTTCATCGACCTGGGCCTGCAATTGACCAACTTCTTTGCTTTCATCAACAGCTCCCTGAATCCGGTGATTTATGTCTTTGTGGGCCAGCTCTTCAGGACCAAGGTCTGGGAACTTTGTAAACAGTGCACCCCTAAAAGTCTTGCTCCAATGTCTTCGTCCCATAGGAAAGAAATCTTTCAACTTTTCTGGCGGAATTAAAACAGCATTGAGCCAAGAATCTTGGCGTTCTTCTCAATTCTTTGTGACATAATAAATGCTATTGTGCTAGGCTAAATAGTTACTCCCATAGGTTGGGGGTTACCTAATCCCTGGACTTTACGAATGTTACTTTATATGATAAAGAGGACTTTACAGCTATTACCAAATAAAGTCTTGAGATGGCGAGATGATCCTGAATTATCCAGGTGGGCCCAATATAATCACAAGGGTCTTTATAGGAGGGAGGCAGGAGGCTCAGAGTCAGGAGATGTGACTGTGGGAGCAGAGGTCAGAGGAATTCAGGGCGGTTGCTACAAGCCAAGGATTGCAGGCACCCTCTAGAGGCTGGAAAGGACAAGGAAATGGACCCTCCCCTGGAGTCTCCAGAAGAAATGGATCCTGCCAACTCATTGACTTCAGCCAAGGGAACATTGAGGATTTCTGGCCTCCAGAAGTGTTAGAGAATACATGTGTGTTTTGTTTGTTTTATTGAGATGGGGTCTCTGTCGCCCAGGCTGGAGTGCACTGATGTAAACATGGCTTACTGCAGCCTCAATTTCCCAGAGTCAAGGGAACCTCCCACCTCAGCCTCCTGTAGCTGGGACTACGGTGTGCATCACCATGTCTGGCTATGTTTTCTATTTTTTGTAGAGATGGGGTCTTCCTGTGTTGCCTAGTCTGGTCTCAAACTCAAGGGCTCAAGTGATCCTCCACTTTGGTCTCCCAGAGTGCTGGGATTGCAACCATGGCCACTGCACCCGGCCACATTTGTGTTTTAAGCCACCAAGTTTCTGGTACTTTGTCATGGCGGCAGCAGGACACAAATACAAGCATCCAGTAAGGGCCTCTCCTGTTACACTTCCATTTGTCCATTCAAAGCTTTCTAGGCTATCTGCCAGGAATGCAAGGATGATATAGCTAGGAGTTCCATCTTCAAGGAACTTACATACATCTAAATATTATAATATAAAAAACAAAATGAGAAATCGCATGAGCACACCACAGATCCAGCATCTTGCGTCTTCAGAGAGAGAGAGGATGAGTTCCCTCTCAGGTTGGCAGAGAAGACTCTGTGAAGAGAGTCAGCCGTGAGCTTGGTTTCCACAAAGGGTGCAGTGGAGACGGGATACGTGGAGCAGGGAGGAAGGGCTGGCAGAGGCAGAACCGAAACGTGGAGGTGGGAAAGGGTGAGCTGCTCACGATGGAATGTTTGTGCATGCTGTTGTTGAACTCATAATGCACTGGTGCGCCTCTTGCTACCAGAGACCCAGTGGTGAACCTAACAGTGTCTCTACCTTCCAGGGGCTCACAGCAACTAGGACAATAATTAAGAGATTGTCACAGAGCAGGATGTCTGCCACCATCAAGGGGAGGGGTGCCGTGAGAACCAGAGCAGGGCTCCAGTCTGTGTGGCTGGGAGGGATGGTTAAAGAGGGGTTAGGAGGAAGAGACACATAAACTGAATCCCAAAAAATGAGAGGCTAGCCAAGCAAAATGGGGGAAAGGAGTGTTCCAGACAGAAGGAACAAAGTAGGCCCAGAGGCAGGTGAGTTACAGGTTAGGAGGGAGGGGTTGAAGGACAGCAGAGGAGGAAGCGGGTCGCGTAGGGAATTGGGGCTGGAGAGAATGGACAGGTTGGGTCCACAGTGGTCAGCTGGCAAAGACAGTTCACCCAGGAAGCATGTGAAGGCCCTATTGAAGCTGGAGAGTATGGCTGTGTTGTGTGAATTTACTCGGATAATGCTTGACAGACCCAGGAAAGGGTTGCTCTGCAGTAGGGTTTAGCCAGGTAGAGGGCCATAGGTCGTGGGAGTTGGGGATCCTGGTCAGACTCGGGAACGATGGAGAGGGAAGAAACAAGCACAGGGGGAGAAAGAAGTGACGTGAGATCAGTGTGTTAAAGGACGGAGGAGTGAGAGGACCTGGGTGACAGAGCGAGAAGGAGAAGAAGGGCCGGGCGCGGTGGCTCATGCCTGTAATCCCAGCACTTTGGGAGGCTGAGGCGGATGGATGGCTTGAGCCCGGGAGTTTGAGACCAGCCTGGGCAACATAGCAAGACCCCTGTCGCTACAAAAAAAAATACAAAAATTATCCAGGCGGGGTAGTGCATACCCTGTAGTCCCAGCTACTCGGGAGGCTGAGGCAGGAGGATCACTTGAGCCCGGGGGGCCAAGGCTGCATGCAGTGAGCCAAGATTGTGCCACTGCATTCCAGCCTGGATGACAGAGACCCTACCTCATAGAGAGAGAGAGAGAGTCATGGCCACAGAGCAGGAATGTTTGAGTAGGACACTCCAGAGGCAGAGCCATCCCAGGAGATGACAAGGACCAAGTATGTCCCTGGCACCAGGTGACTGAAGTAGAGGGAAGAAGAAGGAGGTTGGAAACAACATAGAGAATCAAGAGGTCAGATGGGGGGTGGGCCATCCACTGGGGCCCCCGCAGGCTGGTGGGACACTGTCAGGCCCTGGGGAGGAGAGAGTCCGTGGGCCAGGAGGACATTCCAAGGTCAGTTTCCATGGAGCGGGGGAAAGGGTGTAGTGACCAGACTCCAAGACATTTGGGGGAATAGGGAGGATGAGCAGTCCCCACAGCTACATGGGAGGGGCTGGTGCTCATGAACAGCAGCAAAGACTCATTCACTCCAGGAATGGAAAGAAGGCCATGTTCTTGGAGCCTGGAGACAGGGTCTGAAGGGCTGGCAGTGGCTGGGCCAGCAGGACCTCATCGGTGATAACCCTGTGATCAGTGCTCCGGCCCTGCAGGTTTCCTGGAGAGCAGAGTGTGGTCAGAAGGCCTAGAGCTGAGCCAACAGGCAAGATCCAGCCTGCACACCTGTTTAATTTGGACCACATGACATTTTTTAAAACTCCAAGCCCCCAGGCTTTTGAGTTGGTTACCAGTACTGAAACTTCACATAGGGAGCCAGCTTTCCAGTTTCTCTTGAACATTTGGAATATCTAGCAACACTGATTCAATTTCATTCATTCATCAGATATTTATTAAGCATCTACTTCGCCAGGCACTGTGGTGGGCACTGAGAATATGGCAGTGAATGAAAGAAAACAGCCCTGGGTCCCTTGAAGTTGACCTTCCAGCGTCCCCCCAGGGCTTCAATTCTTTGGTGCTGCACAGCAGAGGCCCCATGAACAGGGCACCCTCCCATCAGATTCACACATGTGGCAGCTGTGGGAGGCTGGGTTTGCAGCCCCTGATCCAGACCGGCTCTTCATGTACAGTCTGGGAAACAGAGAACAGTGAGACCTGCCCAAGTACACCCAGTGGGACTCACAACAGTCACACACAGCAATAGGCTCAGTCATCTTATTTAATCGCCTGATTCCCTTGTGAGGTCTGTTTCAGGATGTCCTTTTTTTTTTTTTTTTTTTTTTTTTTTAGACATTGTATTAAAATGTTTCCCACGCTGGAGTTCAGTGGGGTAATATTTGCAAAAATCAAACAAAACCA
>CAUYLG010012574.1:0-16972 GCA_963573385.1 Cacajao melanocephalus | reverse complement strand
TAAAAAAAAAAGAAAAAAGAAAAATAGTTTAAGAAGGTTTTGATGTCAAATACCCATGTTGAAAAAAAAATGGGATACTATGTGCTTTTTTTTTTTTTTTTTTTTTTTTTTTGAGACATTCTCACTCTGTTTGCCTAGTCTGGAGTACAGTGGTACAATTGTGGCTCACTGCAGTGCCTTGAACTCCTGGGCTCAAGTGATCCTCATACCTCAGCCTCCCAAGTAGCTGGGACTACAAATGGGTGCCACCACACCTGGCTAATTTAAAAAATGTTTTCAGATAGATGAGTCTCACTATGTTGTCCAGACTGGTCTCGAACACCTGGCTTCAAGCAGTCCTCCAGCCTCAGCCTTCTGATTAGTTGAGATTATGGGTGTGAGTCACTGTACCCAGCTTACATGAGCTTTAATATAATGAGGTGCAAGTATAGCTCCTGAAGTGCTATGACAGTATAAATGACAAACCATTAAAAAAATTAACATTGTGTAGAGATAAGAATTATAAATACGAAACTATAGCACCATGAAGAAAAAGCTGTATGTTATATGAAAAACGCAAGATTCTGATGGGGCGCAGTGGGTCATGTCTATAATTCCGGCACGTTGGGAGGCCAAGGCAGGTGGATCACTTGAGGTCAGGAGTTCGAGACCAGCCTGGCCAACGTGGTGAAACCTCATCTCTACTGAAAAACACAAAAATCAGCCAGGCATGGTGGTGTGTACCTATAATCCCAGCTATTCAGGAGGCTGAGGAATGAGAATTGCTTGAACCCAGGAGGCAGAGGTTGCAGTGAGCCTAGATCATGCCACTGCACTCCAGCCTGGGCAAGAGAGTAAGATTCTGTCTGGGAAAAACAAAACATGCAAGATTCTATGTAAAAATATGCTTGCATGTGGACGTTAACATGCCAACATAAACATGGGAAAGGACTGCAGTGAAGACCTGGAACGCGACAGGTCGCTGACGTCCCATCACAGGGGCATGGAACAGCTGTTGTCACATCCTCGGATATTCTCCTCAAGTGTTTTTGTATGGAGCGTCTGTGAGAGTTGGTATGTGTATCTTTGTTTTGGTAGTTGCAATCATGCCAAAGACATATACATTTTTTTCCTGGGTTTCATCCATAACATAACAGCAAGAATTTCCCCATGTTACCACATACTCTTTAGAAGCCATGCTCTTAGCGGTTAACAAAAAATCCTGCTAAAAACATAGCTAGTAAAGACATCTGGCACAGATGAGAGCTGTCAGGATTTTGCGGTGTATTATTGCATGCAACACTGTGATGCACGCCTCATAGTGATGCACATCTCAACATACAGGCTTTCTCTCTCTTTTGGTTTGAGATGGGATCTTGCTCTGTCATCCAGGTGGAGTGCCGTGGCGCTATCTTGGCACTATCTTGGCTCACTGTAGCCCTGACTTCTGGGCTCAAGCCATTCTTCCATCTCAGTTCCCTCAGTAGCTGACATCAGTGCATCACCATCATTCCTGGCTAATTTTTGTATTTTTTGTAGAGACCAGATTTCGCCACGTTGCCCAGGCTGGTCTTGAACTCCTGGACTTAAGCAATCCTCCCGCCTCCCAAGGTGCTGGGATTATAGGCATGAGCCACTGCCCTGCCGGTTTTCTATTTAGGACTCTTTTCTGAAAACAGAGTTCCCAGAATTAGAATTGCTGCATTAAATGATATGATTAATTTTAAGACTGTTACAATACTGACAGATTATTTTTCCAAAAGAGTACAGGTAACTACCACTGCCTATGTCTTTAACCGGAAAAGACTAACCTGTCGTGGCAGGTCTGCGGTCAGAGCACGAACGGACGTGTGCGTCTTGCTGCGCCTTCTGCAAACGGAGAACAAGCTGTGAGAAACCAAACCCTCCCCTTCTCAATACCTGCTTTTAAAGCAGCAAGCATATACTGTATCCATGAAGAAAACCTCCCATGAAAAGGTAGCTAAGAGGTATCTAACTAAAAAGGGGCAAGGTAACAGAAAACAAGAATTCAAATAAAAAACAGAGGTCCCAAGAGAGGTAAGATTACACACCCACACTAAAAGAAAAAAATTCCACATGTAGGGAAACAAGAATTTTCAGATTAAAAGTTTACTATACTATGTAAAAACGAAAAAGTATTATCTCTATGTGTATACAACGTCTGTATAAAAATATTACAAATCCATTTTCTCTAAAAAAATTGAACATGAACTATAAAAATACACATTCATGTATTTTAAGTGACTTATTCAAGTAAAGATTAAAAATACTTAAAATAGGCTGGGCATGGTGGCTCATACCTATAATCCCAGCACTTTGGGAGGCTGAGGTGGGAGGATTACTTGAGCCCACGTGTTTTGAGACCAGCCTGGTGACATAGCGAGACACTGTCTCTACAGGAAAAAAATTAGCCAGAGGGTGGTGGTGTGCACCTAGTCCCAGATACTTGGGAGGCTGAGGTGGGAGGATTACTTGAGCCCAGGAGTCCGAGGCTGCAGTAAGCTGTGATCACACCACTGTACTCCAGCCCAGGCGATACAACAAGACCCAGTCTCTCTTCTCTCTTTCTATCTCTCCATATGTAAATTTTAAAAGCACAAATTTTACATCATAAAGGCCAGAGCTTACCTTTCATATGGAAGTCTCTTCATTCCAGTGTCTTTGAAATAATCTACTAGTTGTTTCTGAGTTCTTCCACTGTGAATAAAGGTTTAGGTTTTTAATAAAGAACAGTAAGCATTAATTTTTCAGAGTAAAAGACAAAGGAAAAGAAAGATTTACCCATCCTCTCTCATAAATATACACATATATATTTTATTTTTTGAGACCGAGTCTCACTCTACTGCTCAGGCTGGAGTGCAGTGGTGTGACCTCAGCTCACTGCAATCTCCACCTCCCGGGGTCAAGCTATTCTCGTGCCTCAGCCTCCTGAGTAGCTTCGATTACAGGGACCCGCCACCAGGCCCAGTTAATTTTTGTATTTTTAGTAGAGATGGGGTTTCACCATGTTGGTCAGGACAGTCTCGAATTCCTGACCTCAAATGATCCACCTGCCTTGGCCTCCCAAAGTATTGGGATTACAGGCGTGAGCTACTGGGCCCATATATATATTTTAAAGTTACAGTTTGTAGTAAGCTAAGCATAACTGAATTTCTGAGCAAAGTTTTTAAAGCCTATTTTTTCCCACTATTTTATTTCATATGCTTCCTCTAGTTATTCTTTCACAATACCTCCACTTTGTGTGTAATTCTCTGAAATATTTTATAACATTTCATTCTTGACTAGGAATTATCTATTTTCTCAGCTTTACAAACCAGTGAGGGGCCCATGCAACCCATGGCACGGCCTCTACCTGTATCTGAAGGAGGAGCCTCGGCTGAAGAAGACGGCTTTTGCTTTTGGCTTAGGTTGGTCCAAAAGTCTAAAAAAGGTGTGATACTCCACACAAATCTTCCAGAAGTTCTTACATTCATCTCTACTCCCCAACAAAAATTCTAATGTGTCCTGGTAAGGTCCCTAGAAACAAAACACAAAGGTTTAATTAATTCAAGAATGAAGTACTGGACAAGAGAGAGTACATTTAGGAAGCAGATCATACAACAGGCAATTCCAAAATTAAAAATTAGGAAGGATTATTTTTGAGACGGGATCTTGCTCTGTCACCCAGGTTGGAGTGCAATGGCATGATCTTGGATCACTGCAACGTCGACCTCCCAGGCTCAAGCAATCATCCCACCTCAGCGGCTCCCCTCCAACCCCCTAGTAGCTGGGACTACAGGCGCATGCCACCAGGCCTGGCTGATTTTTGTATTTTTTGTAGCAAATGAGTTTTCCCATGTTGGCCAGGCTGGTCTTGAACTCCTGAGCCCAAGCAATCTGTCCAGAACCTCTGCCTCCCAAAGTACTGGGATTATAGGGGTACACCACTGCACCCAGCCCAGAAAGGATTTTTCTAAAACTTGTATACGACGTCTTCTGGTTCCATTTACTTACTTAAGAGAAGAGAAATACGGTATATATATTCATAGTAGAAACAGCAGAAAAATGAAGTCACCCACAATCACACAACTATCAACATTCTGAATTTTATCTTTGTAAACACTTTTTCCACCTATCAAAGGATGGCATTTTTCATGCTAGCTGATATATATATATATAATTACTGAATTGTTTCTACATGGTACATATTTTTAAAATCTAGGATATTTTAGATGTCCAGGACATGCAGTTTTCAGGACCACAAATATAGCCCTGAAGAAACTGGATTCTCTCTCACAGTTATTCCTTAGGATAAATTGCTAGAAATAGAAATCTGAGCTCAAAGACTGCACATTTTTGAACCTGCTGATACGTTACCCAATTACCTTCCACAAAGACTGTAAAACTTTGATTCTTACATTTAGTCTTTTTAAAAAGCGTTTAAGTAAGTAAAATGTAACTTTGCTAAGTGCAGATACAAACAGTTATGGACTGCTTTGGTGAACTTTCCCTATCATCTCAGAATAACTGCAAACTGTAAGAAACAGTTTTTTTACTCAGAGTAAAACAGTCTGTACTTGTGTTTTGTATGTGTGTTTGGCATTCCTTCTACTTTCCTTTCATCCATAGAAGAGATACTTAGAATAATTAAAGCCACTTTCAAGCCTGCTACCAAAAGCAAACATACTTACATATAGCACGTGAACCCCGTGTATGACAAAGCCCCTACTCAAGTGCCTTTTAAAGGCTTAGGCAGAGCCTTTCTTCCGACCGGCCCAAGGGCTCTAAATCTCTGATAACCCAAAATGTGTCTAGACTGACATAGGCATGGCCATCTCATAAGCTTCAAATGCATGGTGGCTTGGCAAATCTACTTTTTATTTTCGAACTCCCTTTGTACAATGGAAATGCAGCAATTGGAAAATCTTTGAATAATAACCAGAAGTACTGGATTTTACCAAATACACTGCATAGGCATTTATTTTTTCCATTTTTACTCATTTTAGTAAATTCGTATGTAATTACTTTATTAATTAGTAGTCAGTAAAGAAGGAACATTTACTTCCTGATAATCAAGGCTTCTTCACTTAGAGCTATTCAAAGGTCAATTTCTGAATGAAGTAGCTATGTTTTGGCAGAATAAATTATGAATTAAAAATGCTCAAGGCCAGGCATGGTGGCTCATGCCTGTAATCCCAGCACTTTGGGAGGCCAAGGCGGGCGGATCACCTGAGGACGGGAGTTTGAGACCACCCTGACCATGGAGAAACCCCATCTCTACTAAAAATACAAAATTAGCTGGGCGTGGTGGTGCATGCCTGTAATTCCAGCTACTCAGGAGGCTGAGGCAGGAGAATTGCTTTAACCCGGGAGGTAGAGGTTGTGGTGAGCCAATATTATACCATTGCACTTCAGTCTGGGCAACAAGAGCAAAACTCCGTCTCAAAACAAACAAAAAAAAGCAAAACAAACAAACAAACAAAAAAGCTCAAAATAATACTTACATGAACCTCTGGATGAAGTTTGATAAGAAATCTTTTCCTCTTGAAGCTTAGTTTACGAACCTTGGACCAGTTAAAAGTGTTGATTTTGGTGGTGCCCTGAAATACAAGAGACAGACACTTTGTGGCACATTTGTAATCTAACACATATCCTCTTTCTCATGAAATAGGGAATGCTTAAGTCACATCCTTGACAACACAGCAATCCACTTGCTATTTTACCATTATATCTGAAATAGCTCTGACTTAAAATGTCAATAACTAAACATATTAATCTATCTGTTCTAGAAAGATTTTTTTTTTTTTTGAGATGGAGTCTTGCCCTGTTGCCTAGGCTAGAGTGCAGTGGTGCAGTCTCCGCTCACTGCAGCCTCAAACTCTTGGGCTCAAGAAATCATCCTGCCTCAGCCTCTGAGTAGCTGGGACTACAGACACCAGACACCAATCCTGGCTAATTTTCTATTAAATTTTTTTTTTTGTAGAGATGAGGTCTTGCTGTTGCCCAGGCTGATGTCAAACTCAAGGTACATCTGGAACACAAGGACCCTGAAATGTTGAAAGAGATGGGAAAAGATATACTCTACAACTACTGACCAAAAGAAAGCCGGTGTAGCAATATTAACCTCAAGACACGATGCATGAGAAAGAGGCCTTACATCACGTAAAAGAAACGATTCACCCGGAAGATATACCCGGACTTGTTTATCTCCCCATATTGTTTCAAATATTCACAGGACACATAGAGAATTACAAGAAGAAATGGAAAGATTTGTAGCCTTTTTTTTTTGGAGACAGAGTCTCACTCTATTGCCCAGGCTGGAGTGCAGTGGCGTGATCTCCACTGACTGCAACCTCTGCCTCCTGGGTTCAGGTGATTCTCCTGCCTTAACCTCCTGAATATCTGAGACTATAGGTGTGTGCCACCACGCCTGGCTAATTTTTGTATTTTTAATAGGAATGGGATTTCACCATGTTGGCCAGGCTGGTCTTGAACTCCTGACTTCAGGTGATCTGTCCACGTTTACCTCCCAAAGTGCTGGGATCACAGGCATGACCCACCATGCCTGGCTAATTTAATTTCTTTGAAAAGGTTTTACTGCAAACATTTAAAATCAATGTTAATATTATACATTTTTTGAAGTTTACTCCTGCAAGGAGGGTGGTCTGGAAGAGGCAATGATAGTGGCTGGGCAGGGCTGGGAGTAGAGTCATGTTTCTCCCGGAAGCTAGAACAGAGTGCTAGAGTGTAACAGGGGCAAATGATGGGAATTCCTGGTTTCAGCAGATACAGACAAAGAGGTAGATACAGTTATTGAGGTGAGTGGGTATATGCACACGTGTGTAGCACTGTCTATTGAGAGGGCCAGGAGTGGTGGCACCCCAAAAAGCAATGGGCACACTAAGTGCATAGATCTTGGTTTCTAAACACCCATCTTCACTAAAACAGCTGGGCTCTGGGGGGAAATGGCTGACTTCACAGTGAAGCAGACAAAGTACAAAACAAGCCTGGCATGTCTTATTCTGTAAGAAAGCAAAGAAGTGCTCAAAAAATGAGAGGACACGTGAGAAGGACACAGCTTGAAGGGCTTCTCTTGGGCCAAATGTGGTAAAGCTAAAGATAAAAATAAATAATGAAACCAACAGATTATCAAGCATCAGATTTGAATCTATGAATCCAGAGTGACATAAACTAAATAAATGGAGAGAAAACTCTTCCTTCCAGTAGTAGGAAGAATGGGATTTAAAGAGTCATCATTGGGCAACCATCATAGTGATCTAACTAGAAAGTGAATGAGATGAGGTACAAGATATTTACTTAGTCTCAGCGTATCTCTCCATAAAGTACTTAGTTACAAAGGATAAAAAGTAACTCTTCTTAAGAGGTAAGGTCTTGCTCATTGCAGCCTCAAACTCCTGGGCTTAAGCAATCAACCTGCCTCAGCCTCTGGAGTAGCTGGGACTACAGGCACTAGACACCAATCCTAATTTTCTTTTTTTTTTTTTTTTTGTAGAGATGGGGTCTTGCTATGTTGCCCAGGCTGGTCTCATCAAACACCTGGCCTCAAGTGATCCTCCTGCCTCAGCCTCTGTTGGGACTACAGGCATGAGCCACTAACTAGCCAAAAGTAACTTAGGATAGGGAAAAGCTGGGAACTATCATCTTGACCAAGTGATCGATGTCACCATCACCACCAGTGGGACAGAGGGACCCTATGTGCTATATGAATCAGGATACATCATCACTCTGGGAGTTTCTCGCCTAAGCAGTGAGCCCACGGTCTGATCCTGGGGAAGCACTGGACAATCCCAAATCATAAACATTCTACAACATGACTACCCTGTAATCTTTCAAGATGTTAAAGTCATGAAAACCAAGGAAAGAAGGAAGAATGTTCCAGACTGCAGAGACCAGACATACCGCCTGGGTACAGCATTTGCTCCTAGATTGGACCTTCCGTAGTAAACAACACTGGGGCAACTGGTGAAATGCAGACGGCATTTCAGGTAAAGGCCAGCAGGACCCTTCTGTGCTGGTTGTGTAGCTTTTCTATAAGTGTGAAATGGTTTCAAAATAAAATTTAAAAAACATCTTGAGACACTGCTTGGACATTTCAGTGTCTACACGTGATGTCACCAACATTTACTCTTATCTGCAAACTCAATGTAAGAGGCAGCAAAGTGAGAAACACAGTCCCCTCAGAGACAGCTCCAAAGAAAAAAACAAACCCCTTTAGCCATAAGAAGGAATAAAACACTGATACATGCTACCACGAGTGAAGTTGGAAACAAGAAAACACCACACACAATAGGCCACATGTTATATGATCCCACTTATATGAAATATCTAGAATAGGTAAATCCATAGAGAGGGAATATCCGGATGGGTGCCTGTTCTGGGTATCAGTGGTTGCTGGGGGCTGGTAGAGTAATTGCTAAAGAGTATGAGGGTCTCTTTCTGGGTTGACGAAAATGTTCTGAAATTAGATAGTAGTGATGGTCATATAACTGTAAAAATCCTAAAACAACTGAATTGTATACTTTAACATGGTGAATTTTATGATATATACATTTTAGCTCAATTAAAAGAAAATCCTAAATAAGATGTTCTCAAAGCCAAGATATAAATGTAAGGGTCTAAATAAGGATGTAAGCTTCCTATTTCTCAAAATATTGCCCAAACACTAAGTCATTCTAATTTCTACTGAAAGTAAAATACTGAAGGCCAGGTGCAGTGGCTCACACCTGTAATTTCAGCACTTTGGGAGACTGAGGCTAGTGGATCACCTGAGGTCAGGAGTTCAAGACCAGCCCGGCCAACATGGCAAAACCCCATCTCTACTTAAAACAAAAAACAAAAAACAGCTGGGCATGGTGGCCAGTGCCTGTAATTCCAGCTACTTGGGAGGCTGAGGCAGGAGAATTGCTTGAACCCAGGGGGCAGAGGTTGCAGTGAGCAGAGGGGGAGGTTGCAGTGAGCAGAGACTGTGCTACTGCACTCCAGCCTGGGCAACAAAGGGAGACCCCACCTCAAAAAAAAAAAAAAAAAAAGTAAAATATTGGAGGATTTTTCAATTACATTCTTAAAGTTTCTCTCCTAAACTGTGTTCTCAAAAACAAAGCAAAACAGAACATCAACAAAAGGAAACAAAACAAAATCCCCACAGCCCCAGCTCGAGACATTATTTACATATCCAGGAAAGAGTCTTAAAAAACTGAGGGCCTGCCACGAAGGCAAGAGATGAAGGCCTCCCAAGAAGGGGGCCGACAATAGCTCAGAGGCCCCCACATAACTGCTCCAGCTGCTTGTTAAATTTTTCATTTTCCCTTCTGGTCAAAATAAGAAATTCCTACAGTTGTCTATAGGGGATTGGTCCCAGGACCCTCTATCCTAGTACTCAAATCTGTAAATCTTAAGTCCCTGATAGAAAATGGTGTTGTATTTGTATACAACTTACACACACCCTCTTGTGTACTTTATTTTTTTGTAGAGAAGAGGTCTTGCTATGTTGCAAAGGATGGTCTCCTGCGCTCTCTGGTGATTCTCTTGCCTTGGTCTCCCAAAGTGCTGGATTACAGGCTTGAGCTACCATGCAGGGCCTCCTGTATACTTTAATAAAATCATCTCTAGATTACTTATGTACCTAATACAATATAAGCATCATGTAGTTTTAGTGTACTGTGTTAAATCTGTATTTTTTAAAAAATTGTTTTTTGTTTTTTTTTTTTGAGATGGAGTTTCACTTTTGTTGCCCAGGCTGGAGTGCAATGGCTCAATCCTGGCTCACTGCAACCTAGGTCTCCTGGGTTCAAATGATTCTCCTGCTTCAGCCTCCCGAGTAGCCAACATTACAGGTGCCTGCCACCATGCCCAGCTAATTTTTGCATTTTTAGTAGAGATGGGGTTTCACCATGCTGGCCAGGCTGGTCTTGAACTCCCAACCTCAGGTGATCCACCAGCCTTGGCCTCCCAAAGTGCTAGGATTACAGAGCCACCGTGCTGGGCCTGTATTGTTTTTTATTGTTTATTTTCCTGTGGATACGGAGGGCCAATTGTACATCCCAGGGTCAACGACTGTCACAAAAGGAGAAATAAATACAAAATCCAAGGACAATTACAGCTTTCATCTATTGCACCCGGACTTGACAGACTTTAAGACAACACTTTCAAAGCTGCAGAGTTAGCTGTGGAATGCTACAATCTACTACTTTCATTTCTGTATTCACCCAGTAATCCATGGCATATCTGAAAATGCCAAATAGACTACGAGACTGGAAACAAACCCAGCCAGCTCAGGGTCACCCTCTCCACATCAAGCACTCTTCCTCAGACAGAACCAGCTTCACCTCTCTTGGCCGCCTTTCTGGGATTTACTCTCATGCACCCATTCATTCACCCACATTTCTGAAAAGCATGTTTATGACAGCCAAACTTTTCCACTTTGAAATCTTGCCTCCTCAACTTCTGTCACCACCAGTACCTCACACCTGTCCCTTCCCACACTCTCCTAATTGTTGGTAAATTTAAATTCAGTATTTATATTACTGGTCATGTAAGTATTGCTCACACGAGGAGCCATGGTGAATTTAACTACATTTTTTACATTACAAAGTAAAGCTTCCTCCTTCAAAATTTCCTTGAGTTCCTAATTGCCTCTTTTCATGTGCTTCATTGGCATGTACCTATCACCAGATAACACTCTTCCACATGCTGCAGCGCAAGCAATGAGTCCCCGGTCCGCCCTTTCTCCTGGGGCCCTGCCCTCTGCTCTGGTGTTGGTGGATGTGCTCTCGGCAGGCAGTCTGTGTCTTCCTTTGCATGTCTTGGATCATTCTCATTCTTCGTTTATTCTCTTCTCTCGTGGCAAGCTTACAAAGGATGTGGCAGTTAAATTTTCAAAAAGTTACATGTCTGAACAAAGCCTTTCTCTGTACAAAGTCATGTGGGACAGAGCACAAGAATTCTAGTTTGGAGCCCCCCCACCACACCAAATTGTTCTTAAAAAACTCTGATCGCTAAATGCTCTGGGAGTCTGATTTGAGTAATAATAAAACTCCAGTCTCCTACAAAAAAAAAAAAACATTAGTTTGGAAATAATTTCCTCTTAATTTTTGAACCACCGCCTGCCCCACTTCTTCCTACCTTCCAGTATTGCTACTGACTAGTTCAAGGCCATTTTAAATCACACTTCTCTCTCTCTCCTTCCTGTGAGCTCTAGGGTCTTCTCCCCTGTTATCCTTTGTTGCATGGACAGATTGATAAATTTTCTCCCATTCTGCAGGTTCTCTGTTCACTCTGATGATAGTTTCTTTCCTGTGCATAAGCTTTTTAGTTTAATTAATCCCATTTATCATGTTTTGCTTTTGTTGCAATTGCTTTTGGCATTTTCGTCACGAAATCTTTACCTGTGCCTATGTCCTGAATAGTATTGCCTAAATTTTCTTCCAGGCTTTTTCTTTTTTGATACAGGGTCTCGCTCCACTGCCCAGGCTGGAGTGCAGTGGCTTGTTCTTGGCTCACTGCAACCTCCACCTCCCAGGTTCAAGCCATTCTCCTGCCTCAGTCTCTCAAGTAGCCGGGGTTACGGGCACCCACCACCATGCCCAGCTAATTATATTAGTGGAGATGGAGTTTCACCATGTTGGCTGGGCTGGTCTCGAACTCCTCATCTCAAATGATCCACCCCACTCGGCCTCCCAAAGTGCTGGGATTACAGACGTGAGCCACTGTGCCCAGCCCTCTTCTAGGGTTTTTATAGTTTTGGATTTTACATTTAAGTTTTTTTTATCTGTTTGTTTTGAGAGTTTTGCTCTGGTTGCCCAGGCTGGAGTGCAATGGCACGATCTCAGCTCACTGCAGCTTCCACCTCCTGGGTTCAAGTGATTCTCCTGCGTCAGCCTCCTGAGTAGTTGGGAGTACAGGTGCCTGGCACCATGCCTGGCTAATTTTTTTTGAATTTTTTGTAGACAAGGTTTCACCATGTTGGGCAGGGTGGTTTCGAACTCCTGGTCTCAGGGATCCACCCACCTTGGCCTCCCAAAGTGCTGGGATTACAGGTATGAGCCACCACACCCGGCCTTACATTTAAGTCTTTAATCCATCTTGAATTAATTTTGGTATATGGTGTAAGGAAGGGGTCCAGTTTCAATTTTCTGCATATGATTAGCCATCTCTCCCAGCACCATTTATTAAATAGGGGGTACTTTCCCCATTGCTTGTTTTTGTCAGGTTTGTTGACAATCAGATGGTTGCAAGTGATCTTATTTCTGAGTTCTCTATTCTGTTTCGTTGGTCTATGTGTCTGTTCTTGTACCAGTGCCATGTTGTTTTGGTTACTCTAGCTTTGCAGCATAGCTTAAAGTCGAGTACTGTGATGCCTCCTGCTTTGTTCTCTGTGCTTAGGGCTGTCTTGGCTATTCAGGCTCTATTTTGGTTCCATATGAATTTTAAAATAGTTTTTTTCTAATTCTGTGAAGAATGTCAATGGTAGTTTAAGGGGAATGGCAGTGAATCTATAAATTACTTCGGGCAGTATGGCCATTTTCATATTGATTCTTCCTATCCATGAGCATGAAGTATTTCTCCATTTGTTTGTGTCCTCTCTGATTTCTTTGAGCAGTGGGATGTAGTTCTCCTTGAAGAGGTCCTTCACATCCCTTGTTAGCTGTATGCCTAGGTATTTTATTCTTTCTTTTTTTTTTTTTTTTTTGAGATGAAGCCTCACTCGTGTCCCCCAGGCTGGAGTGCGATGGTGAAATCTTGGCTCACTGCAACCTCTGCCTCCCAGTTCAAGTGATTCTCCTGCCTCAGCCACCCGAGTAGCTGGCATTACAGGTGCCTGCCACCACGCCCAGTTAATTTGTTTTTTTTGAGACCAAGTTTTGCTCTTGTTGCCCAGGATGGAGTGCAATGGCACGATCTCAGCTTACCGTAACCTCTGCCTCCTGGGTTCAAGCAATTCTCCTGCCACAGCCTCTTGAGTAGCTGGGATTACAGGTGCCTGCCACCATGCCTGGCCAATTTTGTATTTTTCCATGTTGTTCAGGCTGGTCTGGAACTTCCAACCTCAGGTGATCCGTCCACCTTGGCCTCCCATCCAGTCAGTAAGATATTGGCTGTGGGTCTGTCATATATGGTTCTTATTATTTTGAGGTATGCTCCTTTGATACCTAATTTTTAACATAAAGGAACACTGAATTTTATCAAAGGCCTTTTCTGCATCTGTTGAGATAATCATGTGGTTTTGTCTTTAGTTCTGTTTATATGATGAATCACATTTATTGATTTGTTTATGTTGAAATAACCTTGCATTCTGGGGATGAAGCCAACTTGGTCATAGGATAAGCAAAATTCAGTTTGCCAGTATTTTACTGAGGTTTTTTTTTTGTTGTTGTTGTTTTGAAACAGAGTTTTGCTCTTGTCACCCAGGCTGGAGTCCAATGGTGTGATCTCAGCTCACCACAACCTCCCCCTCCCTGGTTCAAGTGACTCTCCTGCCTCGGCCTCCCAAATAGCTGGGATTACAGGCATGTACCACCACACCTGGCTAATTCCGTATTTTTAGTAGAGATGGAGTTTCTCCATGTTGGCCCAGCTGGTCTCAAACTCCCAACCTCAGGTGATCCACCAGCCTCTGCCTCCCAAAATTCTGGGATTACAGGCGTAAGCCACCACACCCGGCTTTATTGAGGATTTTTGCGTCAATGTTAATCAAGGATATTGGCCTGAAGTTTTCTTTTTTTGTTGTACCTCTGCCAGGTTTTGGTATCAGGATGATGCTGGCCTCATAGAATGAGTTAGGGAGGAGTCCCTCCTTTTCAATTTTTTGGGAATAGCTCCAGAAGAAATTGTACCAGCTCTTCTTTATACCTCTGGTAGAATTCGGCTATGAATCCATCTGGTCCTGGGTTTTTGTTTTTGCTTGGTGGCTATTCATTACTGTCACAATTTCAGATCTCATTATTGGTCTATTCAGGGATTCAATTTCTTCCTGGTTCAGTCTTGGGAGAGTGCATGTGTCCAGGAATTCATCCACTTCTTTTAGATTTTCCAGTTGATGTGCATAGAGGTGTTTAGATTTTCCAGTTGATGTGCATAGAGTATTCCAATGATTATATTTCTGTGGGGTCAGTGGTAATACTCCCCTATCATTTCAGATTGTTAATTTGATTCTTCCCCATTATCTTCTTAATTAGTCTAGCTAGCAGTTTATTATTTTTTTTCCAAAAAACCAGCTCCTGGATTTGCTGATTTTTTTTTTTTTTTGGAAGGGTTTTGCATGTCTCTATCTCTTCAGTTCAGCTGTGATCTTGGCTATTTCTTGTCTTCTGCTAGCTTTGGGGTTTGTTTGCTGTTGATTCTCTAGTTCTTTTAGTTTAGATGTTAGGTTGTTAGGCTGAGATCTTTCTAGCTTTTTGGTTTGGGCATTTAGTGCTATAAATTTCCCTCTTAACACTGCTTTAGCTGCATCCCAGAGATTCTGATACATTGTCTTTTTGTTCTCATTAGTTTCAAGTAACTTCTTGATTTCTACTTTAATTTCATTATTTACACAAGAGTCATTCAGGAGCAGGTTGTTCAATTTCCATGTAGCTGTGTGGTTTTGAGTTAATTTTTAAATCTTGAGTTCTTATTTCATTGTGCTGTGGTGTGAGAGACTGTTATGATTTCAGTTCTTTTACATTTTCTGAGGAGTTTTTTGCTTCTGATTATATAGTCAGTTTTAGAAAAAGTGCCATGTAGCAATGAGAAGAATGTATATTCTGTTGTTTTTGGGTGGAGAGTTCTATAGATATCTATCAGGTCCACTTGATCCAGAGCTGAGTTCAAGTCCTGAATATTTTTGTTAACTTTCTGTCTTGATGATCTAATATTCTCAGTGGGGTGCTAAAGTCTCCTACTATTATTGTGTGGGAGTCTAAGTCTCTTTGTAGGTCTTTAAGAACTTGCTTTATAAATCTGGGGGCTCCTGTATTGGGTGCATATGTATTTAGGATAATTAGTTCTTCTTGTTGAATTGAGTTACCATTATATAATGCCTTTGTCTTTTTTGATCTTTGTTGCTTTAAAGTCTGTTTTGTCAGAAACTAGGATTGCAACTGCTTTTTTCTGTTTTCCATTTGCTTGGTAAATTTTATTCCATCCCTTTATTTTGAGCCTATGTGTGTCTTTGGATATGAGATGAATCTCTTGAAGCCAGCATACCCATGGGTCTTGGCTCTTTATCCAGCTTGCCATTCTGTGTCTTTCAATTGGGGACATTTAGACCATTTACATTTAAGGTTAATATTGTTATGTGTGAATTTCATCCTGTCATCATGGTGCTAGCTGGTTATTTTGCAGACTTGTTTATGCGGATGCTTTATCCGCATATCACTAGTCTATGCATTTCAGTGTGTTTTTGCAGTGGTTGGTATTTAGTGCTTCCTTCAGGAGCTATTGCAAGGTAGGCCTGGTGGTGATGAATTACCTAAGCATTTGCTTGTCTGAAAAGAATCTTATTTCTCTTTTCCTTATGAAGTTTAGTTTGAGCAGATACAAAATTCTGGGGTTGGAAATTTTTTCCTAACAATGTTGAATGTTGGTCTCCTGTCTCTTCTGGCTGGTAGGGTTTCTGCTGAGAGTTCCCCTGTTGGTCTGAAGGGATTCCGTTTGTAGGTGACCTGGCCTTTTTCTCTGGCTACCCTCAATATTTTTTTTTCATTTCAACTTTGGAGAATCTGATGATTATGTTTTGGAGTAGATCTTCTTGTGAAGTATATTACTGGGGTTCACTGCATTTCCTGAATTTGAATATTAATCTGTCTTGTTAGGTTTGAGAAATTCTCCTGGATTACATCCTGAAGTACATTTTCCAACTGGTTCCATTCTCTGTCTCTTTCGGGTAACCCAATCAATTGCAGGTTTGGTGTCTTCACATAATCCTATATTTCTTGGAGGTTTTGGCATTCCTTTTTCTTCTTTCCTATTCTTTCTTTTTTTAAATTATATATATTTTATTGCACTTTAGGTTCTGGGGTACATGTCAAGAACATGCAGGACTGTTGCATAGGTACATACATGGCAATGTGGTTTGCTGCCTCCATCCCCATCACCTACATCTGACATTTCTCCCCATGTTATCCCTCCCCAACTCCCTACCCTGTGCTGTCCCTCCCCTAGTCCCCACCAACAGACCCCCATGTGTCATGCTTCCCTCCATGTCCATGTGTTCTCATTGTTCAACACCCACCTATGAGTGAGAACACACGGTGTTTGATATTCTGTTCTTGTGTCAGTTTGCTGACAGTGATGGTTTCCAGGTTCATCAATGTCCCTACAAAGGACACAAACTCATTGTTTTTTATGGCTGCATAATATACCATGGTGTATATATGCCCCATTTTCCCTGTCCAGTCTATCATCGATGGGCATTTGGGTTGGTTCCAGGTCTTTGCTATTGGAAACAGTGCTGAAATGAACATACGTGTGCATGTGTCTTTATAATAGAATGACTTATAATCCTTTGGATATATACCCAGTGATGGGATTGCTAGATCAAATGGAATTTCTATTTCTAGGTCCCTGAGGAATCGCCACACTGTCTTCCAAAATGGTTGAACTAATTTACACTCCCACCAACAGTGTAGAAGTGTTCCTATTTCCCCACATCCTCTCCAGCATCTGTTGTCTCCAGATTTTTTAATGATCCCCATTCTAACTGGCATGAGATTGTATCTCAGTGTGGTTTTGATTTGCATTTCTCCAATGACCAGTGATGATGAGCATTTTTTCATATGTTTGTTGGCCTCATATATGTCTTCTTTTGAAAAGTGTCTGTTCATATTCTTCACCCACTTTTGAATGGGTTTGTTTTTTTCTTGTAAATCTGTTTTAGTTCTTTGTAGATTCTGAATATTAGCCCTTTGTCAGATGGGTAGATTGCAAAAATTTTTTTCCATTCTGTTGGTTGCCGGTTCACTCTAATGATTGTTTCTTTTGCTGTGCAGAAGCT